>DVQO01000528.1:0-15722 GCA_018231785.1 Danaus gilippus | reverse complement strand
AATAAACGAAAACACAATAATTATTATAAGTGTGAATAACATTTTATGTGCAACACGTTGGAAACATAAAACTATGCATCAATATTTCCGATATGATTGTACCAATTAATATTGTTTTTATTGTTCCAATGAGCTGTTCTGGAGTATTATCAGTAAACATCCTGTATAAGGATACTAAAGAAACAACCTATTATATGATTAAGAAAATAATAAAAAATAAGAATCTCTTTATAAAAAAAGCGAACAAACAACAAATTCAATCGCCTCACTAGTTCATTGTATGACTCTTCACTTCACTGACAGTCGTTGTTGCTACTAAAAGCTGTTCAGTTCACAATCTTCATTTAAAGATTAAATTATAAGTCAAACATTTCTATATAAATCACAAGCAGCCTTGTCTTATATGTTTTATGGAACCCGTGTCTTGTATATAAATGACAACTTCTTTGTATATATGTATGTGTTCATTGACCCTTAATGTTCATTCCAATTTTCTTAAAATTTTAACATTTTGGCAAAAATCGATTCTCTTGTAACAATAAAACTAAGCTCTATATTTTAGCCTAATCATCCTTATTTATTATGTTTTTTTTTCAACAGCGTTTCCGATATTTTAAATAGTTCTTCGTCTTTTCAAGTTCTTGTACATAAGTTATCGTGACCGAGTATTCTGAAGCTGAGAAGATGAAACTAATCTCAGATAAAGTCCGTTCCACTCGGAACTTTCTTTTTCAATTATTTCTTCCGTACAATAAATTTAGTAGTTGATGGAGCGAGCGAGCCTCGACACAGAAAAAGTCAATGCACAGTGAACCCCGACTTTAATATGAAAGAATACTTTTTACTAGGAATAAGTCTTGGACAACTAGAAACTTTGCTCAAATGCATTCAATAATAACATAAAACTAAATATAGAACTTAGAAATATTCAATACTCAAAAACTAATTTGAGAACATATGTACATAATGAAATATAAAAGTTTGTATCAATGGTAACATAGATATCAGTAATGTAGGAAGATTGGTTTTAAAAAGCATTATATGAAAACCTTTTGAACATTAAAATAAACACGAGACTAAGGGAAGCGGTGAAACATTTCTGTAATAAAAATGTCTTTAAAAATGTTTTATTCATTCAATAAGTTGGAAGGAAATGAGGAACTTAAAACTGTATGAATAAGAAGTATTGAGGACGGGCTGGCTCTCAGGTACACCTGACACTCATACAGAAGAAAGAAGAGACGCTTTTATATTACCGTTTAATACATACTTGTTGTTCTCACAAGTGATTCCTAACTCATTTAAATGTTTGTGTACATTTATAAATACATATGTATAAAACCATGTTATGACTTTTATGATTTAAATTTTTCTAAAAAAAAGGAATTATAAATTGTTATATGATAACATTCGTAGGTATCAAGAGAAATGGAGTTTTTAATTTAAATATTATATTAAGTTTAAGTAGTTATGAATCACGAGCTGGGAGCGTGATATTAGTAATACGGTGTTATAAAGTGTAAGTTGTTAATTACTAGACAGTTACACGTGCCGGAGCCGCAGTATAGAACTAGTTTAAGTTTGTTCCCCGTACAACTAGAATGAACTCGTGATCCACATATTATCAAAGACATTTGCAGTTTTTTGTAACTTGTATTCCTATATATAACATCAAGTCTCTACTGCAACTATTATAATATACAAAAGTTTTTCATTTGTCTTCAGTAAAACATTTTTGGTAATATAATTATAAAGGTAGTGTGCATCATCATCCAGGTAATTCTAAAAGCAGTACTGGCGTTCAGCCAAATGTAAAAATCCGTGATAAAGACCTAAGATTTATGAGATAGTTAAAAGTGATTACTGTTACACTAAAAATAACACATTTTAGGTTAAAAAATAGAGATAGATTTACTTTAAAATATATTTTAAAGCTATTTTTGTATGTTGCTACACATAAAATATGTAGATTTATAATTGATTGGTTCAGCAACAGTCCAGTGATGTTTTACAATTCTTTTGAATACTAAATACCAACGTCACAGCGACGATACAAAACTAATTATAAGAAAACACTATTCAAACAAAACAAATTGTCCCGTGCTTGTATTTATTCCATGTATTTTTTTATTCACAACATCACATAAAGTTCGGAGCTGTTAAATGAGTTCATATAAATTACTTACAACTTTAAACAGCACGATACTAAAAGTTCTTTGATGGCCGCCGGCGAAAAATATGTACTGAAACTTTATTACAGCAGCAGTTGATGTCGGAAATGTTTTAACGTAATATACTATAATAAATGTGAATTATCAATAAAAACAAAACTTAATATTAATTAAGGAAACTATTTAGAAACTTCTTACTTTGTAAGTCGACTGTTTTAAAACTGTTACTCCTTGTTAAATACATAGTTGTGAGACACGTCACGGTACATTCAGTTTTTGTTTTCATATTTGTTAAGCATAATAAATTTTTATTTGGACCTTAAATCAACAATGTTTGTCAAACAAATTCTTAACTCAGAGAGTATCACCCTCTTCATCAATAATGGTACCATGGTGGTATGGAGATGGACGCCTAAACTAGTCGCTCGTTACAAAAGCAATATGTAGTATTTTAAAATTAAAAATTCAAAAGGCAAAAAGGGACTGATTTCTTTTAACATTAAAGAGACAACTATCTTAAACAAATATAAATTTTAAATTTATTATAATAGATGTAGGAAATCTTTTAAATTACAAAACTAAATTGCATTACACGGCCGAAACAAATCAATCCCGAAAAATACAGATCCGGTCATTGCATTCAGTTAGAGGCGAGGAAATAACCGCATTGTTGGCACCGGCTTTACATTGCAGCAGAACGCACTCCACTTATTATATTATACTATGTACTACACTACGGCTGCTTAACTGTAAGTTAATAGACAACACATATGTACATTAACATATATATATATATATATAATTAAATTAGTAGGGAGATAAAATATTTTCCTTACAAATCATTTCTGTTTGATGCTTCGTTTATCAACGCTTGATCGATCGATAATTGTATATTCTTATATATTCTTTGCTCTCCGCCTCACAATATATAAATATATTTTTTATATTTCCGAGAAATACATATATAAAATTAAATAAAAATAAACGTGAATATTGTGTGATAAATTTAAACATCCTCATGATGTGTAAGATAAGCCTTATAGTCTATAATTATAAGTAGACTTTGATTTAACGAATTCTATACTTCATATCACTACAAGTGTCACGCGACGATCAAATCATGTTCCCAGTTCATTTACTTTTTGTTAAATCTCATAAATATTTGACATCAACAACAAACAGCGCCTACCTTCATTGCGACTACAAACAGACCCGACGTGCCCTTCAGACTCGCAACACACAAATGCCGAGCGACTCGTCTGAGGTGTATCGGTGTTGCGTATTTTACATTTCAATCGAATTAAGTCTCGAGGATTTCTTATTCATAAATATTTAAAAGCCAGATTTGTTGCAACGAATTTCAAAATGAATAAAACATTTTAAAAATCCGTTCAAGGAAATTACTTTATAACATTCCATATTTCTTCAGTTTATATTTAAAATGTTCAGATCTTTGTGAGTTTCGCATGAAATAATCTTTTTACTTAAATGCCAATAAATATGAAGTGAAAACGTTAGGATAAGAGAGACTTAAATAATTATAAACATCCTTCTTTATAATTATAAGTAAGTCAATAATCAATAAGAATCTATTTTTTTTAATGACTAATTAATAATAGTAGTATGTTTTATGGTCACCTAGAGAATCTCAAACTTGACTTTGACCCTGACCTTTGTCCCGTGTCTAAATAAATTAGACACCTCCATTAAGTACCCATTATTCAAATTCATTTTTCCAGCACATCGACCAAAACACGACGACAGAAGCGTAAAGAACTATTTGTATTTAATTTTATAAATAGCATTTATAATGCTCTGTTTTAAAACAATGACTCTTATTGTTAAAGCTAATACTGATATATATTAATAATTTATTCCTTAAGTCTTTCATTAATTCCATGTCAATTAATAATAATTAATTAAACAATATAAAAACTTCAAACGACAACTAATATTGTATAAATTCGAATTACAACCCAGTTGTATGTAATATTAAGTTCTATTAGAGAAGAACTGTCAACACATGTTAGTTGTCATGACTCTGCTCGTGTTTGTCATACATATTTATGAAGCACGGAGTCCACAGAACAACTGCAATTATTGATGGAAATGATCTGCAGGCGAGTTACAAACACCAGGCTCGATGATGTAAGCTGTTCAGTAGTTCACAGCTTTTTATTGCTTGCTTGCTTGGATGCAGAAGTTAAGCTTAATAATATACAAAAAATAAGAAAAATGTTAATAAATCAGAGAGAAAAACATTTTTACGAGTCTGTATACTTTTTGTTTATTAGATAAAAGGATATTTATGAGATCGGTAATCGTTGAATCTACATGTCACAGATAGGTTGATAGAATTTCTATATCATTATAAATAATACATATTTTGATAACAAACAGACGAAAAGTTACCAAATCGAATTTTCATTCTCGTTATCTAGTTCTTGTAATAAATTATAATCGATACTGTAAGTTATAGAAACTAAAGAATTAAAATTTTTGTATCCAAAAATAAAATTGATGTTCGCAATGATTAAACGGACAAATTAAAGATAAACAAAAAAAATGAAACAGAATTAATGATTGAAATTTGAGATTTTCTAATTTAACCTGAACTTTGACCTTTTAAAATAAATTGGTACTTTCCAATAACCTCATAACTTTTGTGACATTTACAATAACGAGACGTGCCCAAACAGTTTAGTCTCGACCAAAATCAATTGATTATTCCAAGTTCAATAGTGGAATAGGTAACTCATTATGTTTGACATTTAATGACAAAACATACATAGAGGTTTGTTTAAAGAGTGACGTATTTTATTATGTGTGTATATTAATATTATAAGATCACGGTTTTAATAAAGTTCAATTTCTTTTTTTGTTATAAAATATTGACTGACTTGACAAATCTTTGTCCGTTTATATTAATTTAAATCTTATATCAAACTATTATATATTGTATATTAAAGTCCCACATCATTAATAACGGTCTAGTGAAGGTGACAACTCTTTGAATATAATAATAAAATGTTCAGTCAAAGAGATAAGGTCGGCTGTCAGCTGTCGGCGGCGGGTTGACCTTTTGACGCCGCGTCAGTTTCTGTTCGTCACATGTGATAGGATCACAGATTAACGGAGACCAAGAGGTCGAGATAGATGTTCACAGGTGAATTAACATTCAAAATATATATACTGAGAACATAAAGATAAAACCACCAGTGTCTTTATATTAACTGTTATTGAATAACTAACTACATACTTAGATCTCATCTTACAGTTTTTTTTATGATAAAAGAGCAACCGAGCAGACGGCCTACCTGATGAAGGTAGTACCGTTGTCCATGGATATGTGTCGCTACCCTTGATTTGGGAAGAGGGGGAGAAAAAATTGAGAAAGGGGGAAAAGGGAAGCTTTAGGAAAGGATGGTAAAGGGAAAGGGCAACCGGCTCTCAGTCATCGAACGAAACACAGCCATTAAAAGGCTACTTTACGTCGATCTATACGGTATAGTTCATGTAATACATAAAAACGAGAATATTTTATTTAGTACACGTTTGTATTCTAATTCTCAGCTCTCAGAAAGTAATCCATAACATTATTCAAGGTATATTTAAATGATTACTAAATATAAATATTCACATCTCGTCTGACCGTGGTCACGGTTGATGAAAAGTAACCGAAACGTCGGGAGTATGTAGTTTTTACCAAAATAAAGCCCGCTTGGTATATCCGAATAATATTAGTTTCATTTAAATGTATACTAGTAATAAGTTAGTCCAGACCATTACCGTGTCAGTCGACCGTAGTCGCGGTATACAACATAACTTACAATATATCTCAAATCTGTCTTGAATACAAATGTTTGTTAAGACGAGCGACTCCTCGCTAATCTCCTAAGCTGAGTCTGACATTAAGATCTGCTTTTAAAAAGATTAAAAATATTACAAAGGTATTTCATTACAAGGCTAACATTCATAATCACAGTACGTGGAAGAATAAATAAGATGTATACTAGAATAAAACGTGCTTGATTCAAATATCAATTAAAATCAAAGTTATTTTCATCATATACAACAATAGAAGAATAATTGAATGGATTGTAATTTTAATTAAATGACGACAATTTCAGTGAGTTAGTGAACGTATTGATCCCCTCTTATATTATAATTCATTGAGGGATGTAAAGAATGTATCGTGGACATGTTGAACAAACAACATGAAACATGCTTTTATAATGAAAAAAACATTACACGAATTTCAGACATCTGAATAAAACGACAACAACAAAGTCATATAAGTTGAAAACACAGTACGATATCAACATTACTAAGCTATTTTGTTTTAATGGGAGCGGCACGGCGTCCCGTTGAAACAAATCTCGCTAATACAAGTATTAAAGTTCTTTAATGTCCTTATTGAAGAAGTTCAGAGTTTTATAAAATAAGAGCATACACTGAAGCCACAGTATATATTTCGTCTTTTCTTATTTTGGCCTTCGTTTATATTAGTTAAAATTAAGTACCTAAAGTCTAGTCTCAATAGCAAACAAAAACAGTTCCTATAAAATGCCCTCCATATTATACTTATTATAAACGGCGTTACCGGCGTTTTGAGCCAGCTTGCAATTTTGTATAACTTATTGAAATTATTTAAAATGAGATGAAATTAAAAGAAACAGCTAGTCGTTAAGAATATGCAACACTTTCATAATATAGGAACGGAGGGATTTTTAACAAAATAATACTTTTCTTTCGGTTTGAAAGTAATTCGAAACGTATTCGGATACAAATAGTGAGATTAAGGTAATTAGTTGTTTTTTCGTAGTTGGCTCAACGCCAACAATTTGTATTTTGTAGTTTTATTGTGAGCTTAATCGATAAGCGGCCCGGAGTGGAGCATTGAGTTTGAAAACTTAATGTATATTAAACGTTTTAGTGAAAGAATTGTATGTGGTTATACTTTTTAAGGATGAAAACAAAGCTGGTAGCACTAATACATACAAGCATGTTCTCAAAATCTGTCCTCGTGACCTCTTTGACAAGTTAACATAATCTACTAAGCTTTGACATGATACAGCTACAAGTGATGCTTTCTGTTCACTCGTCATGTGTGTTAATAAGTGATATTTTTATTTTAAAAAGTGTGTATATACATCTGCACCAATAAATGTTTTGCAATAGGAACGAGTATGAGACCTAGTCAAATAATAGACTATTGCTTGTTGATTAAATAAGATTTACGTTGGACTAAAATAAAAGACTATAGTTTTGTGCACAAAAATAATAACATAACACAACCAAAAGATTATGCAAGGAGTTAAAAGAATTTATTCAATCATTCTGTGATTCAACGATGAAAAGACTTTAAGCAATTGATCACTCGCAGTAGATCATGTGGGAAACAAATTCCTTATTCTTAAATTGATTATCTTTCTTTGAAAATTATAGTTTGAGACAGCAGTTAATGTCAAGTTCAATCTATGCACATAATATTGTCATTCAACATATATAAAGCCCGTATTTATTTGTAGCTGAAACTTTTGTAAGTTTGACGTAGAAAATTTCCATCGCCTTATAAGTTTTATTAATTTTCACAATTTACTTAAAAGTAATATTAAAATAATCTTCAATGAAAGTCTTTAAATACAGGAAGAAATATATTTATAACTCTGAATTCAATTGTAATAAAATTTTGCTTAAAGGAATTGTAAACTTCTTATAAGATATTGTTTTAATTAAAATCTTTAGTGAAACTAACAGTACAAGGAGCGTAGGAAATACTGTGTGCTGTGTTTGATACTGGCTAATATGATATATTATTGTAGTTTATGTATTTATAAGCAAGCCATCGATGAAAGAAATGATGATCGTGTTCAAACTGCGACAAAACATTGAATCAGAAAGAAATCTTGTAAACAGTATTTATGTTATTGAAAAAATTAGGAATATGTTTAAAGTAAAGCAAATAATTACAATATTTTGTTTTCAACGTTCACAAAATCGATAAATCAGGCTAAAGTTGGAGTGATAGTTTGTAACCCATTTTCCCATATTATTATTATTTTTATCTAAGGATACTTTGTTATAAATTACTTTGTTATACCTTCAATGAACGTCAAATCAAAGCCCCAATTATTACTTCAAGAATAAGTCAACATAAAAATAAAAAACTTTATTTAAATTTCATCAAATATTCACACCATTACATGAAAAAAAAAAAATAGTTTCATTGTAAAATGCTCATATTAAAGATATGAATGGACGAAACATGCACTTATTTTATTATTCACCATACAGAAGAATTCTGGTGCAATCCTAACACGCTGGGAAAATGGCGTTATCTTTACGGTCGAATCAAACTGTTAGATCCCGAAGGACACGGGACACGGGACACAGACAAGCGGCACGGGACGGACACGAGCTAGCAATAAAAGAGGACGTGACACAGGTGCTCCTACAGATGGAAATGTCTTTATTTGTAACAATTTTAAAACACGTTTATATACAAGAAGAAAGTTAAATGGTTCAACTGTTCTACATGGAGAGCTGACGGAATACAGAAGAGGTAGCTTTGTTGCTGTTTCTGTATACATTAAAACGATAAAAGATTTAGAAGACTTAAAAACTTCGCTTTTACTGTATAAATATTATAAAAATAAATGTCGTTCATATCGAATTTTAACGTAATTGAAAGATAATAGTAGTGCGAGGTCAAAGAATATAATATAATAAAAGTTGAGATACATGATCGGTACTGTATGCAGTGTTATTATGAAGTCACTTATAGTTCACACACGAACATGTTCGTGTATATGAAAAACATTAAGACTACAAATACAATATATTATTTTAGTAAAATGATAGATAATCTTCTTCAAACTAATTGATTTTACAACATTTAAATATTTAGTCTTATTATTGCTCTCGTTTCTGATCCTATTTTTTTACTTAATTTTAAGAAAAGAAAACATATATTTTATTTTAATTTTTGAATATTCAGCAGACTTTTTAAATATAGGTACATAAAGAGATATTCAAACAGGCGACATCTCTCGTCTTCACGCTAGAGTCTGGAGTACTATAAAACAATTAATATTCTCTCAGTCACTCCATGAGTTATCCTCAACATATGTGTATATAAAAGTGTTCTGTTTTAACTTCAATATATTTCTGTAGTGAATCCTTTCTCTAAGTCCACCGGTGACTGTTTTATCGTGTATGTAATCAGTTTAATCTTTCTCATAAATCTAAAGTGTTTAGCACAGATTTTTAGATTGGGAAGGTTGCCAGGATTGTATCCTACAAATACGTATCTGATAGAAACTGTTATTTTCGGTCATTTAACGAATTATTTAATATTATATAAAGCAGTAATTAGTGGAATTGCAGATTTTATTTTTGTGAAAAAAAGGTTTCTTTAAGAAATGGCAGATAAAGATAAAGCATTAACTAATTACTGTTAAAACCTATAATTATAATAACAAAAATGAAAAATTTCGTTCTGAAAACATAAAAATAAACAAAACATTAATGTATGAAAGCATAAACATCTATATCAGACATTGTTAGTTAGACCAGTGATGATATTGAAATAATTTCATATTAAAACCGGTACTGTTCTTACCGTTGTAATTTCTTGCTGTCATGTTAAGTTTTATAATATTAAATTTTCAAGCGTTACAGAAGTGGAATTTAAAGTGACATAGCAGCTGTGTTCACGTCGACGAGCGAGCTCGGGGGGCGAGACATGTTTAATATAACCAGGGAACAGGAGGCATCGGAACATTAGTCCCAGGTAATAAACAGATACAAGTAACAATATGAGTTGTGTGTTTTATTTAATATACGTATGAAGTCTCTGAAGTTACTTATGTATGTACTTTATAATAATTATAAAGTTGTAATGTATCACCTCGGTTGTTCAAGACGTCTCACTCATCCCGTGTGAGCCATTCATGAGGCCGCGAGAAAATCTCTCCGACGTTCTAAGTAGCGACATTATACATTATATTTAAGGCTCACTTTAAATTAGTTTATACATATATATGTACAATCTATCAAAATTGCTTTAGAATTTTACAAAATCTATACAAATAAATTATTATTTACAGAAACTATCATAAAGTTTCATTGAGGTCTTAAGTTAATCACGATGTCATCCAAACTTGTCAAAATTATTTTAAACCATCCATCCACATCCCTTTAGCCACTTTGTTTAAGCTAATTTTATATATAAATATCCCATTAATGAGGTTCATTTAAAACGGTCCACCGATACTTTGTAACAGTTTAAACAATATAGAAACGATCTTTTAGTCTTAAAAATGATTTAAATAATATAAACACGAACTAATTAAAAGACAATCTATATTGCAACGATTGCGTATAATATATAATTATACGAATTTAATTAATATTTATAACTCATAATTGATAGAACAAATGTAAAAACAAATTTAAACGAAAAATTAAATCCATCAATTTACTGAAAATTTTTGAACATAGTAATTAATTAAAGTCTTTATAATTAAATCATTCAGTATATTAATTTAAAATATACCTATATAATTTTTGGAATCTGATAGTTCCTATGTCTTATTGATAATAATTATTAGATCATCAATTATCAGGATACCTGTGGGGTTTCGATCGAATGTAGTTTAATATATAAGAAAACAATTGAATTCTTAATAGAGAAGTCATAAAACTAAAAGTAGAATATTTAAGATCCTTGTATGAAACAGTTATTATCGGGTATCATGTATCTGTTTCAGCTTCTGCGGCTAATAGAATACTTGTAAAGATATCTCAAGGGAAATCGAAATTGTAGTCTAAAGCCTTCCGAGCGATGTAGTCGTAACTTGATACAAATGTATCACTCGTAGTCTCCGAGGGATTACGAACTAACAATAATAAGAGAGCGTTTAGTGTGACTTGTTCAGTAGTTCAGTTGTTTCATTTGACTGATCAGGTAACAGTTATACATTGGAATCAATCCATTCTGGATTGTTACATTTTATTTTCATTTATGGGAATCAACAGTTTGCGGTGATCAATAAGTTTTAATGTAAGACATGTACATATATATGGTTGTAATGGAGAACCTTCCGTGCTAATTTAAAGTTATGATGATTTACCGAAGAAGAATAAAGACTTTTTTGATTTTCGTCCTAATAAATGAACTTTATATAATTTTTCGTATAAAGACCAAATTTTAATTGCGCTTTCTACTTCACATTTTGTTATGTATATATATTTAAAGAATGAACACAAAATATCGAATATATTTTGTGCATTTTTTTCGTCTACGGCTTTAAAATTAAATCCGATTACATTAGAAAAATTTTTTTGTTTCCTAATTCTGTTAAATTTTGATTTAAAGGAAAATAACATTAATGGTCACAGAAAATCGCACTTAGAATTTAGAAAATATACACTAAAGATCAAGGAAATTGTTACAAACATTAAACTACGAGTATCTGGTCAAATACGTTTCAAAGAGCCCCTCGAAAAATTGTGTATGCAAAACTTTTGCAAACAATGATCTGTACAAAGAATAATTTGAGTTTTTCTAAAGTTAGAAAATAAACTCTGCGAAAAGTTTCAAGAAAACTCAATAATCTTTAAAAAAATATATATTATATAAGACTTTTAAAATATGTCAATAGTAACACGACTATCAGTCCTACATAGCAACAGAAACCTTATTATATTGTTCCTGTCATACAGCAAAATTACTTTTGTAAGAAAAACAGATGGCTCTCAATCCCGATATAGCGACTAAATATATAAAACGCTTAACTCACAAACTCCAGTCAGGGCACGACATCTTAATTAGCAAAGCAACTGAAACGTGATATTCTAGACGTTCCAGGTTTGTTCCAGGTCTGCTCCTGGCAATAAATTCTTTAATCAATATTTATTAATTTAAATTTTAATCAGAAAAAACGAGATGGTCGCACAGTGCGGTATTGAACAAAACACGAAGCCAGGAAATATGTTAATGAAGTTGTACAAAAACTTTCAAGAAACTAGCCGAGGAGTTCACAAGACATGATGCACCTAATGTTTGGTGACCATTCAAATATAGGATTGAAGTGTCGCAGTCCTTTTCGCCTCTGATACAGCACGTGGGAACTCTTCTCGTGAGTCACGTGTGTGTCACGAAGGTCCATTGACTTAATACTACTGTTCTGCTGATTTCAACCTTACAACTTTCATAGTGTTCATATTAAGTGAAGCGCACTACTCCATTTAACTTTTCCTTCACAATTCATTTCCATGTTTCAATAGATTAATCTGAGCTCGTAAAGTAAAACTGTATCGTAGCAATCTGTGAGATGCAACAGATGCTGTTATCTGGGAATAATTAATTAAGGTAATATTAATTCCTATAATATCTTTTAGTAGGAACTGATTAACTATTTATGAGAACTTAATTATAATCACACATCCTCTTACAGTTCTAGTAGTTGATATTTTTCCAAATACATTTTGTTCCTTAAGCTCACACAGATAATAATTACAATTAAAAATATATTTTACACCATGAGTCAAATTTTAAGAAGATATATTTTAACCCATACATAATTATCAACAACACAATAATATTTATGTATAACTAACACGTCCTCCCAGTGAGTCCGTCGCCCTATCCCGGGCTGCCATACTCCATGAAGCACAGTCTCTGTTCAGTTTCATAACGAATCTTCCACCCAGAGTGTATTGCCTCGTAATTGAATCCCGCTCTGTAAACTTTGCTCAATTATTCATCAACTTCCAGCGGCGCGTGAATCGTTAGAAACTCCTTTTTTCTTTGCTGAAAATCAACTAAAAGTGGTTTGCTTGATGAAAAGATTTTTTAATTTGAAAATTATCTTCAGAAATTTTCAATCTCGAGGGACCCAATGAACCAACATTAATTAAAATACACTAGTATCAATTAATAATTTTTGTCATACTATAATACTCATGTTTATTAGAGGAAAATCTTTCATCAATTTCCTCTAAATAATATGATATTCCTTTTATTGTCTACAAGAGCCTTTATGATGTAATTTCAAATAACCTTCACTCATTTCAGTGTTCTAAGATACTTGTGTTTTATCTTTATCAAAAAAGATTTGTCATACGACTGTATTCGATAAGTATAAGATTGTTTTATAAATTTTACTGTATAAGTTTTATAATTAATCAATTGCATATATTATTTGAAGTTTATTTTGTTGTTTCTCTTCTTAATATATATCACATATTTCACCTTAATGCTATATAATCGTTTCAGACAGCACCGTGTGTGTGTCGCGCGTGACTTGACACGGGGTCGATAGTGTCAGAACGCATTAAGTTTTCATGTCTCTATTTGGATCAAACCAATAGCTTTTACGATT
Source organism: Danaus gilippus (assembly GCA_018231785.1). Lineage (NCBI taxonomy): Eukaryota > Metazoa > Arthropoda > Insecta > Lepidoptera > Nymphalidae > Danaus > Danaus gilippus. The sequence goes on along the minus strand of DVQO01000528.1, from coordinate 2,161 downwards.
CAAATTTCTATGTATATTCTGTATAAATGAAATTTGTTGAGTGTATATATGTATATATATAATGGTGGAAGTAGTCGTTCCTAATCAGATATGAAAATCGTTGACCTCATGTATAACTCTGTCGTTATAAAACATTCCTAGATAGGTTAAATTATTTTCAAAATAAAATCTGACTTCATTTTACAGTAAAAAAACTTCACTTTACTACAATGTTTATATAAATATCAAGTATTAAGTTAATTCATGATCGAAGTTGATATAAACTGTTCCTAAAAGAAAACTGTGAACTTGTACATTAACAGGAATACAACAAATACATATATACAAGTTTTAAATAGCATCGGTTAATTACACTTAATTACTAGAACACAATGTGAAATATTTTTTTATTTGCATTAACATGTTCACAAATGGATTTTAGAACATTACTCTACAACACAACATGCTCAGTCGTAAGAATGTGACATTATACACCTAAAATGTAATATATATATATATATATATATATATATATATATTTGTGTTTTAAGAATATTACACAAACATATATGTAATAACCACAATGGATTATATTTAAAGTGAATAAATTTAATTTTATATTTTCCAAGGCTCGGGTTATGCAAAACAGCTGTCAGTTGGTGCGAGTGTACAGCGAGTATAAGCCCCAGGTATTTACTGAAATGTTACTGATACCACTAAAATTATTACTCGCAATGTCAGAATAAAGTTCATAAAAAACCATATTCATTATTATTATACATGAACGTGTTAACGAGGACGAACGTGTATTGCAAACTTTATTATTAAAATGAATTACTTTGCATTTTACCTCATTGAATATTTGTAAAAGCAGACGTTTCTGTGTGTGTTTTAAGTGATATATTACTAAGAGGAATCAATTAAAAAACTGTTAAAAGATCGAGTCACCAGCATCCAAGTGGTCAAGAGAGAGTATTCAATTACTTCTAACTTCAAACACACTACACTGTTTGAACTAACAAATTGTTTTTTGTATTGCTCTGTATTTAGCTTCAAATCTCTAGTTAATGTTACTCACATTCATTTACGATTAATTTTCATCACTCAATCCATATTTATTTTGTCAAATCACCTAAAGAACTGAGAAAAGGGTAAACTTCGAACACTGCAAAAGTGTTTTTGTAAAATATATATATATATATATATACATACATATATATTTGACCACCAACCAACAATCTGAATTGATAATTATGTTAATTATTATTAATTAATTTCTTTTTTATAAGTCATTCACTAAAATTGTCAAAACCAGAGGTTTCAGAAAAGCTGCTCAGATTGACTATAGAGCCTTATTATATTATATAAAAGGCACATCCAAATCTTACAATCTGAACCTTAATATATGAGAATACTGCTACTTGAAGATAGGAAGAACATGACAGTTCCTATATCTAAAGAGCTCTAATTCTCACACTGAGATGATCCATGAAATCAGGAACTTTACACGTTAGATGCTGGTTTACCATCTAAACGTGTTAAAACGAGACTGCTATATTTTTATAATATATCCTGTCTTTGATGAATTCATAGTTATTAACGTTCATAAAAACATAAAGATAAAACAATGTATGCACACGACTTTACAAAAATATGTTGTAAAAAACCGTCGTCTGTAGTACAAAGACATAGAAAACCAACTTATTGTGACGATAATAATGATATATATATAAACATTTTAACCCACATATTATATTGAAAATATTATTCATAAACCCAAAATTTCCACTAAATATGACGGTAAATAATAGTGATTTGTAGCAAATATTGGCAGGAATCATGTTAATGGTATGTTAATGTTCAACATAGCGTCCGCGCCAGTAATGACGCCGCGGTGTTAGATGATTGCTTATTCTGTTTGACATACGAATATACGGGACGGGAGAGAGTTATAGAACGTTTGATTATAACAATCACGATATTAATGTGGCTCATAACAACACAGGCGTGATAACCGACTTCAATTATAACTTATAATGACTCTGCTCTGTACCGGCGGAACGTAAACGACATTTGAAGTAGTTAGTGAACGATGTGACGCAAGCCACTGTGGAAGTTGGTTCGATACTCAAACCAGACTTATTAATACTCGACTCTGAGGCATTGACAAACATTTGATTCC
>DVQO01000527.1:0-15729 GCA_018231785.1 Danaus gilippus | reverse complement strand
ACTGACCTCTGCTTGATATTTTTTAAGTTATACTATTTTTTATAATAAGCTTATATGTATACATGCCTTCAAAGGTTGACACAGTTTTTAGAACACTGTCGATATAAAAACTGATTTATTATATATATAAATTTTCTATCGTCATATACCATTTGTGCGTCAGTCTATCAAAATATTTGTGGTATGTTCAATGGTTTGCACATTACGTAATTTTGTTTGATCGCTTAATATTGACACGCTTTGATTTACGGGTTCGGCTTGGGGTCGGTTCTAGTATAGGACTCAATTGGTATTTTCTCTATTCTCGGAATCTGAGTATTACTATCGCTGAACGATTTCCGATAGCACTATTAAATGCGTATAGCTTTGTTTGTATCGACGAATGTTTATAGATAAATTGTAAATATGTAAATTACGATCCAAGCTTTTATAGTATACAAACAAGTGGTATTTCAGATTTTATTATGTACTTATTAAATACTATATGTATTTTATAATATATACAAACCTATCGATTGGTTAAATAGAATTCCGATGGATTCTTAATAAGAAAATGTCTAATAAAGCTTTGAAGGTAAATGTTATATTAATTATTACGACAGTCAATCTTGAATAAAGATACTATTGAATAATAGTATTATAACTACTACAAGTTTTAGAAGAAATTTAAAACTATAAAAATAATTTAAAATGTTTTATATCTTATAATTTTCATAATGTCACTATAATATTGATTATGAAGTGAAATTTGGTTATGTAGCTCGTGGAAAAAAATATTAAGGTAAAATATATGTGTGTAATCTTTAATACGGATGTGTATTCCGAAATTTAATTACTCGGAAATTGTATCGAAATTTCGTAATTTATATTAAAGCATTTTAACGTAAAACTGCGTTATGAATCTTGTATATTTAAATAAATTCTTTTGTTATACTAAAAATTCCCGGCGGATTTATTCCAATTGATCATTATTAAATTCATTAATTTTACGTCATTTTATTTCTACGTAACATTTATTTTTTCATTTATAATGTTTTTTCATTGGAAAATTTATATCTATTCCATCTTGAATAAGACTTCAATTTTATATACGTCTAGAAGCCTAGATAGTAATGTTTATATACATGTACGTGAAAATCTATATTAACTATGTATTTTTTAAGTCTTATTGGACTGTTTGCGATAGACTGACATAATCGTATTAATCGTAGCTTAGACGAAATATCAAGCTAATATTTAACACGTATGCACATACTCTTAGTACACAAAAAGTTTTATACATTGAAAAGAAGCTATACAACCGATCTACCATAATCATTATAGCTTAAAAGATACGATTAGAATTCTTAAAAAAGTATTAATTTTCTGAATTACGTTTAGCACATGTCTGCTAAATCACAACATACATAGCTTCACCCGTGACACGTATTATAATATATTGCGAAGACGATATCTGTTAGTATCCTATTTAAAATTATGAGAACTTGTTGCAAGCGTCATCATAGTTTATAATCTTTTATATACATACGTGTGTAATGACGTGTCTTAAAAATGTGAGAACGTTTGGACCAGTAGATAAAAAAAAACTTTCAAAGTACATAATGTAAGTAGCTGTAAAATATTTAACCATAGCGGCGTCTATATGAGGGTCGTGATCCTATAAGCCGTTTTGTTAAGTCTCACTATGTAGATGTTAATATGATACGATTTACCATTCGAGTGCACATAAATGATTCCATTGTGCAGAAAATATCTTGGCCTTTGAATATCATTACTTGTAAATATGTATGAGTTTTGTCTTGATTTTATTCTCAAACGCACAACCACCGGTTTTGTATAACAAAATTTTAAATAAGCTCTAGTTTTTGGTAGTTTTTTTTTTTGGATAACCAATATAATGTGTTAAATTATTTTTATTGGTGTTGGAGAGGCAACCGTTAGTGTGATACGGTTTAGTGACGAAAATGAATATAGATTTTTGATGTACGTTTAATTGCTGTAATTCTGTTAGATAAAAATTAGGTAATCAATAAAATATCAAGAATATTCGCCGCAAAAGAAACGTTGAGGACCTAATTTTTTTTTGTTTGGTTCAGAAATTTATTTTGCAAATACAAAATTTCATCGTCAGTTCAAATAAAAAAAAATAAGTAAATTTGCTTTGTGTTAAACGATATATGGTTATCAATTTAAAAATTCTTTACATTCACATTTTTCTTATTTTCTATGAAAAAATATATTTATACGCGTTCAGGCTGACGATAAAAGTAACAAAAAAATGGTAAACTTCATGAATGTAAAATCATAAAATTCATACAAATTAATTTTAACGTCACAGTAACACCTAATACTTTTAATTAGTATATAATGATTTCGTTGTACAGTTATAAGTTGATGTGGTAGATTTAACGTTTATTTTATTATGCCATGTATAAAAATATATTATGTATATGCTAATATAATAATTAATTACGAGACGTGTTGTAACTGGGTCAGTTTATGACCTCTCGGAACAGAATATTCATGTTAAAAGCGAAATCTATTTGAGATGACCTGTTGAAACTTTTGGTCTTTTAAGGCTATGGAATTTCATTATTAAGATTTTAATCTTATACCATTTTATATGAATGTATAATTACAAACAAATTTTAGTTATTTTTTTAAAGACCTATTTTTTTCTCAATTAAAGGGACCACTAATATCACTATCCCAATCTAATTCCTTTAATATTATATAAGTGTTTTTTTTCATTTAATTGCACGCCTTACATATTTATATGTACGTATATTTTGCGAGCTTAATAATTATTAATATAAACGTATATTTTATTATGAAATATGAGCGCTATTTTGTAATATAATTAAATTTTTTTTTTCAGTATTTTTGCTCAATGTCTTAAATGAGAATTAAATGCATTTATATATTATGAAAAGTATTATTCTGTTTAACTATGTATTGAAGTTACAAGATAAAATCAACGGCCTAATGAATTTGTTCCGGCTCTATGTAATGCAGGTTTAGAGGGTTGAAAATCCCATACATTGACGCGCTCAATACATTATTTTATTATATATAATTTGTTGTGCAATTCGTCTAAAAATATCGCCATGTTAAATATTTTATTGATGTCTATATAAAATAATATGTTTATTATAATGACAATTCACTTAAAATAACGATTTTTTTTTTCAAAATCATACGTATCTAATCTTTTTGAAGTTTTTCAATTAATGTTCAAAACTTGGACTATATATTAATCTGCTTTGAGTAATGTAATTTTTTAAGTAATTAGTTACTAGTGTTGCCATTAAAGAAACTTTTTATGTAATAATAATTTTTTTTTTTTGTTAATTTTAATAATAATTTTTAGACATTTAATTCTTAATTGTATCGAAGTTGGACCATACAAATGTATTATAGTTTTATTTAATTATATTTTGTTTGTTTTGTAATTATTGTAAATGAGTATTACTATTAATATAAGTTTTTTTTTAATATGTAAGTATTGATTTGCTTAAGTGAAATGTCGCTGAAATAAATATGTTGAATGTGATATTCCCCTGTGTTTAATTTACCCTTGTGTTTACAAATATTTCTTGCTGTGTTTCTGTGACCCGAATAAGTATTACTGACTTACAAATCAAGAGTCAGATAAGCGAGAACAGGATACAGTTTGCAATTAAATAATTTTGTTCAAATGAAGAAATGCATATATAAATTTTTTGAGCGATAAAATACCTGATTATCTTTATAATATTAATAATGGTTGTAATGTTTCTTTTGGATAATGATTTATTATAGCGAAACTTATGTCAAATTTTATGGTCCATCTATCGCATGTCGCATTACCGCATGCCGTGGTGTGGCTGTGAAGTGTAAGAAGTATGCGTTATAAACATGCCTACTTGTTAGTTAGAATATAGTTAAAAGAGAGGTTTTCAAGCTACTGTCTTTTCATTTTCGTTTATTGTCCTGGTAACAGTTAGAAATTGATTCATTATTTGAGACAAATGTTTTAAAAAAACGTAATCCGAATTATCTTCTCTGTGGACACATTATATTTTAATCATAGAATTAGTATTTGGAAAGTAACCGTGGCACACTGCATAAAAATCTAATTTGCGAGGCCACGCACAAAGTACAAACCTCCATTCACTATTTACGTCATGGGTGGGGAGAGATTAATAATAATATAGAAGTTAATGAAATATTATGTACATTACATATGTATTATAATACAAATATATAATAATAACCTAAGTACTAAGCCTTCTTGCTTGTTAATTTTATCGTATTCTTTTCCTTTCTATTAAACGCATATAAATAAATGAAATGAAACAAATTCGTAGCATTTTTAAATGTAAAATATTCTAAGTATAAGTTGGGTATGATAAAATTGCTTTTTTTAACAAATAAAAGTGATTTTGTTTTTGTTTATAGCTTTCTAATTTTGGATTTTATAAAAGAAAGTAATTGGACCGATATTGAAGACAAAATAGTTTTGTTGCCAAAACAAAAATCACCCACGTTGTGAACTTGTAACTTGTACTTCAGGTTATTATTACCTCCTACACTTCAAGGAAATAAAAATTTACTCTTTTGAAAAAATTACAATTCTATAGATTATTTAGTTTTTTTTACTTATGTGACTGTTCTAGTTACAAAATATCTGAATAAAAGGAAATCATCAAAGTGAACAAACAGTAATATTTTGATTGAAGAGAATGATTGAAACTTAGTTCTTTCGGCTTATAATGCGATTAAACTATATACAGTTAATATATTATATTCGCTTGTTAAAATATTATTTATCTGAAATATATTTTAAAACGTTTAACATTGTTCATTTTTATTGCTGGTAAGAATATTTTTTTAAATTAAATCACTGCTTACAAACCTATAACAAGAAGTAAATGTAATTGTTGTATTTGAGAGCCGACAAGTATAAAATAAAATTATTATTTAGGGATTCCTAAAATTAATTGACCAAAATATTTTATTTATAAACGATCCATATACCTAGAAGATAGGGGCTTCTTAAACCTACACCTGGGTCGGAAGTCCTAGGCACTGTTTCCCTGTAAGACATTGAACCCGGCGTCCGCACGGTGATTCCAGGGAATGCTGGGAAATTTAGTATATATATAATGATACTATAATAATACTTCGTTACTCATAATGAAAATCGCAAAATACAGTGTCCATATATTTTCATTGAAATATATGCAACAGACCTTTTTCTCCAGATTACTAAATGACGTGAGCCCTTGAAAGACTTGTTATTTTGTATATTTTTATAAAGAACTATTGTATATCTTACCTATCAAGTATTGTATACAATTTTATAATTAATAATGGACACTGACATGTGAAATCCGATCCATGTTGATAAAAGTTATGTTTTGTATTAAGTAAATGTTGTTTAAAACTACATTAAACCAAGGATATTTATTGTTCTTTACAACGTCTGACCTTTTCTCTTGTCAACATTGTTTTTTCTTTTAAATACGCCAAACAAAAGAGAGATGAAGTTTTACAGACTACAGTTTAATGTTTTAAACGTGAAATGTGTGAAAATATATTTTAAAACCAATTGTACGACTGTAAAACTAATATTTAGGATATTAATTGTTAATGAGATAACAAAATAAAGATATAAATAGATTCATTGAATCTAAATGAATTTTCTTTTAATCAAATCTGTTTATTCTTATTCAGCACTTAGTACGAATTTTATCGTCAACCTAACACCTAAGCCTTCCTTTTGTCATTATTAATTAAGAATAGGTGATACGATCCCTTTGAAGTTTAAAATAAAATAATAAATAATTTCGTCCGATTCAAATGAGCATATCGCTGACTCGGCACCTAGACTCGTTCCCAGGCACATGCAGCTAATTTAAAGAAATATACACGATACCTTTGTCTGTGAACGTCTTCCTAATAATTAAAGTAAGCAAGAATTGTTGTAATAGGAACACAGTCTCGGATGGAATTAGTATTAAGATTATAAATTTGTATTAGTATTAAACTCAGTCTGTAAGAGGCAGTTTAAGTAATTGGTTCTCTAATAAAATAACAATTATATTTAAATGAAATCTAGTTATAAAAAGCCCCTTGCCGTGTACACAACTTGACTAGATTTAGGTACTGTCAGTAGAAAACAAATAAATATGCCTTCAAATTTCAGATAAAATAAACATAATATAATAATAAATATTGTCATGTCATGTATTCATATAATAACTATTAAATTTTTAATCATGCACATGCCTAAAAGGTAGAAAATTTGCAATTATGTAAATTGCAACATCTGTCCGTCCGTGTGATCCGTTGGAATCCGAGTAGGTATTGGTGGTATACAGCAGATAAAAATTCTGGAATAAAAAAAGGAAAGCTATGAAGCTATTACTAATAGTTATTTATAAACTTATTTAATAATTTAATGCGACAGATTAGGTGCATCACAAATTGCATTGCATTAAGTCCAAACAAATTATAATAGGCAGTTGTAATAGCGCAGTAAATTTTCGTTACCGTCGTGATTGAGAACGTGTTAAGACTTAAGTTTTTGTAAATTGAATTCAACTTATCTAATAGTAAATCGATAGGAATCAGAAAACAGACCATCTATTAATCCGATGAAATTAATAAGTTAACAGACTGAGTTCATAGTTTCATTTAAATTAATGACATTAACTTGACTCTACCTCGACCGTGAGGCTCCCACTCACGTCATGCTCCTCCATGGGTCTCGTCTGGAGTCCTATCTGCTGTCTCTGGGAGGGAGCAGCCAGGAGCTCGTCTATACCAACTAAACCTAGACCTAGAAATCTGAAAGAAGATATAAGAATCAACTGACTATATTCTTCTTCTCAGTCGGTGTCACTCTATATATAAACATAATAATCAGTCTATCAGAGCCCACTACTCAGAGGCCTCTTCTCACATGGAGAAGGTTTGAGCATTAATCACCACGCTTGCTCAAGACGGGTTTTTGATTTCAAACTTATAATTTGATATTATAAATTCTGGTTTAGTCACGATGTTTTCCTTCATCAGTCAATGGTTTCTAAATACTCTTATAAAGTACAACACCCGGTTACCGAGCTTTGCTCGGTATTTAGGAATTATTAGTATTTATTTTGTGTTTTTCTTTAATTTCATTTAGGCATTTTTAAGTGAATATGTTAAGAAGACAAAACAATATATGTAAATCAACAATTAATTTCTTAGTCTAACCTCAAAACGAACACTAAATTTTTGGTACTTAACAACATCTGCTGTTGTGTCGTTAAAGCAATCAGTAAAAGCAATTAGCAAAAAGAAGTATTAACCAATAGATGTCAGGAAGAGTCATGTTTTAAACACCTGCTTTTTGTTTTTTTTTTTTTTCATAAAATGACATTTTCTAAAACTGATTCCTAGCTACATCGATTTATCGCCCCCGAAACCCCCTATACACTAAATTTCTTGAAAATCGTTGGAGCAGATTCCGATTATATATAAATATATATATATACAAGAATTGCTCATTTAAAAATATAATAATAATGTATAATTTTGGCTTTTCGATGGACTCCTTACATGCGACGTACATGAGGCGCTATTAATGGTGTATTAGTCTAAAATATTATTTACCTAGACTAGAAAATGTGTTATACATATATGTTATAAACGCTAAAGTATTATATATTGTTTTAAGAATAGCATGATTTCTTAAGACGAATAATTATTAATTTATCTGAAATATAAATTAAATCAAGCCGTTACTAAGATAGAGTCAGATAGACATTTTTATTAACAATAAAATTCTTTGTCAAAAACTAAATACTTCGTAAGAACTTAAAAATTATTGTTTTAAAATTTAGAGAGATTGCATAATCTTAAATATCTTAAATATAAATCTTATATACATATTTGCTGTTTTATAAAAGATGATTAAATTATCAATCTAAGTAAATTAGTAATTGAATGAACAAAAATAATTTTATCCTTCAAATAACGGTGGGATTGATATTTTATAATATTCACGCGTAAATCGGAATAGGTATGGAAGTAATAATTCAACTTCATACAAGGATTACATGAGAGCTCCTACACTTAAATATATAGTTGGCGCTACTCGACTATAGATGGCACTACTATATTCAATTTGGTCCTGCAAGGCTTAATTTAATATAAAAGAATCCCATAGAATAAATGATCTCTTTATTTTAAGTAGCCAAGATTTTTTCTCATTTAGTTAGACTAAAAAATACTCTTAATTAGAAAAACTTCATTTACTTAATTTCCCTAACGTGTGCAGAAATGGAAAAGCTTGTTGGCCATTGGACAAAAGGTAAAATATTCTGTTACTATTACCTAAATTCCTAGATTGTACATAAAATACAATAATTAGTAATAGAATATCAAATCATACAATAATTACTCTTTAACTGGTTAAAATCTTAGACTATAATTTACTTTACGTGTTCCGTGCATCAAAACTATTGAAAAATTACGTGCTAGCTAGTTACATATAGCTCATTGTTTTATATATATATTGAAATAAACGAGAACGTTCTCGAAGCGGGGTGGCGCGCATACAAATGTATCCAATGCATACAGGCGCATCGCGGGTTGGTTGTTTCTATACAGCCCCCTCACCGAATAGCCCCCTGCTGGCCCCCACAGCCCTTTTTCAGCTCCTTTTATGGCCAGCTAGCTAACTGCCGGGTTTCAGGCATGCGCGAGGTTTCTGGGTCTAGCTTTATTCAAGTTAAATCTAGGCATTGTGCCTTCAGCACTGACACTATGAAGACGTATATTGTGAAATTCGTGAATAAATTTTGATGTTTTTAATTTCACCAAGTTAATAATATTATTTCTGTAGTAATGTAAAGTATATTGTTATATATACGTGAATAACGATTGGGAAATGGTAAGTATTTAATTTATAATTATTTTTATTTGTGTTGTATATAAGGTAATAAGTGCATCGCTACGCCATGTTTAATGTTTTGCGAATATATATTTAATTAATAATTTTGTACTCTTCAAATAAAATAAAATTAAGTAGCATATTGCGAATTATTAATTGTGCACTTTTATATATATATTTTTATATATCAAGAGACTTATTGATTTATAATCTCCGCGCATGCGTACAAGACGCAAGTGATACCTCTCGATTTAGAGACAACCATTTTGTGGACTTAATTGTCGGCCATTTTCATGCATTCATGTCGGCCATTTTGAATCCTTTATGGTCGCCATTTTGGATGTCGATGAACGTTCCTCCAGTTGTATTATTCCGTTTCCTCTTTCTATATTTTTTTATGCCTGTATATAATCTGAAGCCTTCATTTTTATTTCGAAAGGTTCCGCCATTGCATAGACGGTTTAGAAAATCAATTAAGGACATGCACAATTCAATATTGAGTATTTGGGACATGCGCATTCAAGTAATCGACAATAAGTCATGCGCAATAGATATAGTCCACCATTTTGATATGAAATTGTGAAGATTTTCTAAAAATACTCTTATTATTTTCTAAAAATACTATTATTTATTTCTTCATCTACAGAATGGGATACCCCATAAAAATTTAAATCGTTTCTAATTCTTTACTAAATCAAGTACGCCTACTTAGTATCGGCTGCCATCCTGTAAATTCTGCTTTTTTTCATAATTCGATCTTTCCTAACTGTTTAGTGAATGTAGTCCTTTTGTTAAGATTAAGTCTTTTGGTATATTTCAGTCAGACTTTTATTAACTCGTCTAATTAATAGTATTTATTTGATCTTATAATCAGTAATATTGTTTCTGGGCAAGTATGCAGACACATCCGCCATTTTGAATCTAGAAAATGACACGCCATTTTGTTGTCGATATTGTCTGATTGATTTCGATCATGCGCAGGTAATATACGTCAGCTATTTTGTCGATTATATTATAATCAAGGAGTTTTTTTATTTGAACAGTTTGACTGCTGACTGAATAAGTTGTCATAATTTTATGTATCAATTAATTATGAATAGGGGTAAGAGTCAACACTTTAGATTATTTTCAAAATGTCTTTGAGTTTTTGTTCTGCATTAAAATGTTTAATTGAATTTTAGAATTTTAGAATTGCATAAGCGTATGCAATTCTAAAATCGTGTAGGGTTTAATCACAAAACGCCTGTCGTGTTTTAATGTCGAGTTGGAATAAGCTAGAAGAACGACAAATAAAGATCCACAAATGGGCATGCGCAAATAATGCAATATCGCCATTTTTATTTGTTTATTAGTATAAAATATATGTTTCTTAAATAATATTTTCTTTTGAACAATCAATCAATCCTAACCAATGAATTAAACGTGATGATTATTTTTTAAAACAATATTTTATACGTACATAGGTAACTGTTTTACTATAATAAACTATAAATAAATGTCTTGGTACATTTGTACAAGTTCGTACATTTAATAAATTTCATAATAAAATAAGAAGTTTGTTTAGAGAATTTTGTTTTGCGTAATATTTAAATGTAGTACATATTATAAACTCGTATTGGCTAGTACATGAATCTTAATCTATTGACAGAGAAGGCTTGTTGGTGGTAGGGATTGTGAAAACAGGGCGCGTTTATGTGTCGGTTTGAATAATTTTATTAACCAAACTAAATAGATGCGTCTCTTTATAATTGACACATAATCTATCAAACTTCCTGATGAACGGGATATAAATCTGTAATCGGTTTTCAGGAGTACCTGAGGAGCATTACAAGAATTCATAAAAAAATATCAACCAAAATGATAGACGAAAATTACAACTGTAAGTATCTGGCACAAATTATTATAAAGCAATTAAAATAAATTAATATATATTTTATATAAAAGGTTCAAATTTCCTTTGCAGATTTTTCATTAATAGCCAGCTGTTTTGGCCATAAACATTTGACTTGCAAAAGATGACGACTTGACATTTGGAACTTCATAGAAATGGAAGAAAATTATATTTCTAGAAACGGTCAGTATAATAATATAGATTTATATTTCATATACTGAATGGTTTATTTAATGTATACTAAAAAAATATTTTCTTCACAGATCTGGAGAGAGGATAGTCACGGGCTTCCACGATATTCAGGAGAGTTGGGTCAGTAAAACGAAGAATACCTCAGATAGTATTCATTTCCGAATCGTTTTTCATAAACAATTTAATATAAAACAAGGAAAAAAAACACAAAAAAATGTTAAGCGTTTCGAATATTATATAGAGATATATATTTTTTCAAAAAAACAACGTGAAAAAAAAGAAAAAAAAATTTCATCTCTTCTGCAACATCTTCTGACAGTTTCTTTATCTCTCATTTAAGTAACCACTATAATCGATACATTTATAAAATTAATCGGATAAAAAAAATGTATAATGATATTTGCAACAACCGACCTCAATACTTACATCATTTATTTATATTCGCATTAGTCGTCTACATTAAATTATTTCCGTGGATTTCTTGTGATTACTTATAAATAGATTGGATTTGGATATACTTGGTTGCAGTTTATTTTTAACTAGCATTTTTAATATATAATTTTTATAAATAGCAAAACTGTAACTGGAATATGACTACGGATTAAAAACATTTCTGTATTCAAATGAATTCGTTTTAAAATTTTAGCATACTCAGACATACTAAGCGCCCGATGTTAAAAGTGCAAAGTAATTGTTTTAATATTACAATAACATATATGTGTGTATATCGTTTAATTATTCCGTAGTCGGATTATCGTTACTTATAAGTTAATTACATGTTTTTTTCCATTTAATCTAGTTGTAAGCAAGAAGGACCGCGATTTCAATGTTCGTTTTTGTTCATTTATTTTTCTGAAGCAATTTTTCTATTTTCATTTACTTAAATTTTTTCTGAATTTTTCATTATTTGATTGCGGTTCGTGTTCATTAAAATTATTACAAGATTTAGAGTTAAGGTCACCACTTGGTGCAGATAGGAGCCATAATAGGTACTCGCACTAGTGGTTATGATAATATATTAATTCTTTAGTCTTTATGAAAGTTGACAAAAGATCCGATATCTTTCAAGAATTGTCCATACAAATCAAACAAAAAGAAAAATAGTTGTACATCATATTTGCCAAACAATAAAAGATACCAGATGTCAAAGAAAAAACATTACTATAAATGCAACCAAGGCGTTAATATATTATTGTAGTGTTAGGTAGTATATAATGTACTAGGTTTAGTAGTAGGTAATGAAGTAAGAAATTAGGATAAGCATTAAGGTTTGCAAACCCGTTCACCGGCCTTGAGCCACACGAGTAGTCTGTACATAAAATATAGTTATAATTATATTTAGAATTAAGAAATGTATTAGTAAATATTCAAAAGAGTGCTCAAAATAGTCTCGATCACATTTAACTGTATTATAGCTTCTCATCTATTTTCTTCTAAACTTTTCTTTCTTCGAGTGTAGTGTTATGCTACTTCTATATTTGCTTCTAATTCTAGTAATTCTTCTTCAATCTTTAGCTCTCTCATCATCATTGTTTAGGAATCGTGAGATAGTAATCATCTCACAAACGATCGGCCTTAAATATAAATTAATTAATTATATTAAGATGTTGATAAATTGAAATTTTAATAAATATTATAAGAAAACCCCCATTTGTTCCCTATTACAGGGGAACACTGTAGGCTGTATATTGCTTATTAATGTATTGGATTGGCAAGAAACTAATTATAGACCTAAGACAGAAGTCTAATAGCATTCAACTATTGGCCTACAAACAATCAAATCGAATGAACACCTAGTCTATTCAACGAGCTTTTGTCCTAATAAGCAAATAATTCAATGAAATCCGAATGAGACTTTTACCACTCAAACACTATTTTAGGACAAAAAATCAATGATAATCCGATTATCATCAGTAAATTGATCAGAATTTTACGTACTACCTTAAAAACATTCTACATCAAGAGACACAATAATTACTGATGTTAATCGAGATTACCATCGTGATTACCATCTTGCCAAACCACTGTGATGTTTGTACAATTACCACAGGGTTGCAACTTCAAAATAAACACCGTATCTCCAGTTTTTCATTAATACATGTTCATTGATGATTGGAGCAACGCGTCACGTATCAAAGTAACAACATATAAACTCATCAACGCAGATGTATAAATGAAAAACTAAAAGGCTCTGTATTGAGTGTTCTGACAAAATCTTGTGATAATTGTACAAATATATTTAATCTACTTATTACATTCTAGATTTTGCTTTTCTTTCATAGTAATTATTATTTTTTTTGCAATCATTTCGATTTTATTTGCAGCTTAGGAAAATTTTACTTGCTTTATTTCTTTTACGATCTAGTTTAAGAGATGTACATATGATAATTGAAGTCATTCAGTATAGGTAACTTTCTTAGTAATTAGTCAGTTAGGTTAGATTTTTTTTTTCTAATCCGGGCAGTGAAAGTTGGCGGACTTTTCATATGTTTTTTTTTGTAAATATTTTATAGAAAAAGAAGGTACTAAATTTACTAACATTGTTTACATAATGTAAGTTGTTGTTTTGTAAATAAGATTTTATGATGTTGTTACGTTGCCAGATGACCTGCATAGACAATAGATTTACGATAGCTAGTTGATATCAAGGAATGCAAACTTATTCTGGGTCACCAAACTGCCTTCAGGTTCATAGATTGTTGGCATTATTAGAGTTGGGCTTTGTTTAGGATTTTGTAAACAGTAGGTAATATGAATCTCAATTTAAATGACGATAAGCCGATAAACCATAGAATTCAAAAATGTACCAAATTTTACCATCGCTCCATAATCACGCATCCATCTACAACCGTATGTGCTTCTTTCTTTAGAAGTACATATATTTGTTCAAATTTTTCGACATGCACAAATATTTCAAGCGACACATAACAGATATAGTTGCCTGAAAATGTTCATTTAGTTGGCTATACATATTTACGGCTAATAGTGAAACAAGTTATACCAAAATGAGTTTTATGATTCATAACGTGACGTCACGGAAAGTGGGGGCAGAATCAATTGCACTGGCAACTTTGTTGGTTATAGAAAGTTTTAATACAGTTATATAATGTTATGTTAGAAGTAAAGGAACGAGATTCACAATATACGAAATTCATAGTGTTGTAAAATTCTTAATGTATATTTTAAATGTACTCCGACATTTTATGATTTGTCAAATGTTTACGTCGAAATAGTATACTTAATTAAAAACCCTGCAAAATTAAAATCCATCACAAAAGGCACAAACAAAATGTCATGAATTAGTATTAAGTTTTAAAGTCGGAGTATAAAAAAATAAAGGAATTTTACTTTTATGTTGCCAAAACAACGAAATATTACACAAACAAAAAGCTTATGCTTTTTTCTATATTTTATTGACTTTAAATATCTTAATTTTGATGTCTGCTTTGTTCCAAATGATTTGCTACGCGGGTTATGAGGTAGAATGTTTATTGTAGTGAAGGTTATCTTTGATAGTTGTTTTAGGGATGAAATTATCTGCGGGCTGAGGTTGGTAATGTTAATATAAAGAATGATTAAAGGTGGGAGAGATGATTCCATCTCGACTGGGGAGGTACCACCCTCCTTTTTAAGCCAGTACCGAACTAAGTGCTAAGAGCACGTACTGAAAAAAGGAGAGCCAGTTTTCCTTATTTTCTTGTTTAATTAATCCTTTCATCTTCTCTTTCATTCTTCCATCTATCTCCATGGTTTAATTAGTTTCACTAATTTGAAGTATTATATTTTCATCTCATCTATACTCTTATTTGTTGAAATATTTGTTGTCTGTAATTATTATTAAGTAAAAATTTCCATAAAATGGTTTTGATGGTGTTTAATGTTAATTATTATATTTTTTGAAATATTAGTTCCAACCTTGCCTAATCTGATCTATAAGTAATTATAAAACGTAATCATGATTGATGTATCGCGGTATGTACTTTTTATAGTCTTTCTAAAATGTTGTGCTAGTCTGTAGCCCCCACTCCAGCTTTGCTGTGTGTCAATATATGCTTAAGCTTTCCCCCTTGCTGACAATTGAACAAAAAATAGTAATAATACTTTTCTAAAATGCACAATGTTGTTACTACAATATCCTAAGTCTCTTTCATTTTTCTCCGTCACATTTTTGATGTCAGTGTTGCATTTTATAGGGATCGATGATTATTCTATCTCTCATATACATTGATGTATTCGTGACTGTGTTTAGATGTAAGTTTCTTCTTTCTAACATCTTCTATGTGTCTATTTAATCAAATGGGTACCTAGTTACAGCATTGTTTCTCAGCTTCTAAATCATTATCCTATTCTATTACGAGACATGGGAACAGAACTATATCCAGTTGTATCCAAGCATGTAGTTGACTGTTGACGTATCTCTTTATTCCAGTTGCTGCTTTCCAAAATTTCCAGGACAATGTGTACCAAAGTATGTTGTTCTTCTAAATGATACATCAATTCGTTTGAGATTAGAATGTTTTGGATGAAAAATCCAGGCAATAGACTGATGACGTATCTGTCTGCTCCAGTTGGTACGTTTCTATTTTCCCGGATAATGTATTACAAAAGTACATATATTGTTCTTCTTAATACCACATCGATCCGTTTGAGAAAAGAATGTTTCGGAGTAGAAATCAATGGCCATCCTAAAACGAGTTGTACCCAGCCAATAGATTATTGACGT
>DVQO01000526.1:0-15749 GCA_018231785.1 Danaus gilippus | reverse complement strand
TCTTGAGTTATAAGTGGAGTAACTAACACGACTTTCTTTTATATATATAGATAGATAACTGAATTTACATTGAAAGATAAAGTAGAAACAGAAATTGTTTTGAAAAGATCTTTGATAACATTCTAGTTGGTAGGTGTACCAAATACACGGATTTACATTTTCTAATTTATGTGTTTGTAATTTGTGTGATTATTCTCATTTAAAGAATTTGCTATTTTAACATATGTACAATCAAATCAATTTGTTTACTTTACTATCTGACATACTCTTTTTCGTATTAGTGTTTTCGAATAAAAGCTAATCTTTAAAAGGCTTTTCACTATTAATTTATTTTCTGTTTTTAGTTAACACTGAACACATTTTCTGAGTTAATCTTAACAAGCTCTTTTATTTTGTATCCAAGTTGGAGAAGTGCATTAAGGATAATTAATGACCCATCTTGGATATGCCGTTATATTTTCTTGAGAATCAATTCACAAATTTAATCATGCACTGCCATTCTAACTAAATTTGTATACAAAATCTTTGCTAAAAGAGTTGAAGACATTTGTTTCAAAATTTTATCCTAATAAATTACATTAATTCATAAGTGAATACTTTTGTTAGTATAATAGTTAGTCTATTAGCTAGTTTGTCATAAAATATCTGAACTAAACTTGAAAATAAGTATTTAGTTCGTGTTTGAGTTCATATTCTTGTTAACAGATAATAAGAAACTTACTGTGATGTCTTTCTATTTTATTTTTTTTAAATATCCTTTATCTACTAATAATTTCTCAGTAAATCCTAGCTGCAGACAGGACATCCTCTACCGTATCACTTTTAATTAAAGTCATTCGTTTCCTGCAGGTACTTTTCAGTAATTGTGTTTACTGGAAAACGAGATGAGAATGACTATCTATCATCATTTTGACGTCAACACGTCAGGAGTTAATTAACCTTTCAAGTCAATCAATTTAAAAGTAGGTTATTGGAAAAGTAGTTAATAGACATTCACGAACAATAATTTTTAATTATAAAATATTATTTTTTTACTTCCTATTTTATAGACTTATCAAACCAATGAACATTCTCTTCGTGGAAAACAAATTTATGTGAAAAAAATATATTATTTCAATACAAAAAAATCTATAACACAACATTGTACGCATAAAATAGAGTTTTTAATATTTAAAATTTTAATTAAATAGTGGATTTCTTATATTGCACTTAAAGATCTAAAGATAAGTATTTTAAAATTTACTACTTTACTATATCTTATACGGAGCAACGTTTTACTCGGATATTGAAAAAAAATTAAGGAAATAATGAAATGAACAACTATTAAAATAAAACTTATAATAAACTAAGTTTTTATAACTACCCTAATATAACTGCCACAGATATAATATTTTTCTTGCTCTATTTATGAACTAGTGCTTCTGTCTGCTAATTCTGTTTAACATAATTTCCAATTTGAAGCGAATGTTTGAATATGTTCACATTTATATATGTATGCGAACTGGTTAAAAAATATTGCTTGTTTGATTTCGACGCAGATGAATATTAAAACGTGTAGACATTGCAGAGTAAGGCTATATATGTAGCACCACGATTCAACAGACTTTTAACTGATTTGATTATATGATAATAACTGATTTTCGATAAACATTCTATGAATTTTCTTAAGGACTTTGGATGACATATTCATTAAGGCTTGTCCTTTAATTCAGTGACGTTGTACAAATAATCCTGCATTATTCCGACATATCGAAAAACTAGAGATTTTAACAAATTGTATTAGTATAAATTAGTATTTTTACACAGATGAGTAAGTAGCAAATTATACCAATAGATATATAATGCAACATTAGTATTTTTAATTGTATAGTAAATTATATGCATATAAGAATAATCGTAAAGAAAAAATCTTTAATTTCAAATACAATTTCAATCTAGCGCAAAAGTCGTTTTACGATGTTTTAAATACCAAAATTCTCTATAAGCCACTTATTTTTCCCTACCTAGAAGACCTGACCTTTCACCTCGTGCCCGGTAGTAATACCTCTTTCCATTTTACTCTATTCAAGTACGCGTAGTTCGTTTAGTCAAAGGTCTTTTAAACACAAGTCTAGAATATGTAAGCCTCGTTGCAAAGAGGCCGTGAGCTTCTTTAGTGGTTTATGTTCTGAGAAACTATCTTATATTTCAAAATATCGAGACGCTTTTTACCACCGTAATCTCCTTGCCAAGTTGCATGTTACCAAAAAGTTGAAATGTTTTATATTAAGGTTTATATTCAAACGGAATGAAAAGGAATTTGAAAGTTACTTCTTTTGTGTATTAAACGTCAATGATTCAAGTATCTTACGCACACATTATACATTAAAATTAAACAAATCCATCCACAAGTCAGTTAACACATTCACAATGCCAATTATACAGAGAATATTTATTACTTACAATTTATGAAAATGTTAAGGTTACAATATATAGTAAATATGTATATATATATTTTTGATCTGAAATATCTCGTAATGCAACGGAGGGTCGGTCATTAGCGAAGAAAATGAATGATGCAATATTTTTCTTACTGTACTGTATTGTTACAGAATTCTAAATATATAATATTATTATTCTTTAGGTATATCTAATAAATATCAATTGATCAAGAACCTTCCATGACCTTTTTGTATAAAATAATCATTGTAAAGTGAATTCGATATAATATTTGAGATTTTTTGTTAAGAAAAAAATAATAATACTATAACGGTTTTTTTAAGGATATGAATTTAACGGTTCCGGTCTGTGCTTTTCTTAGGTAACACTCTTTATGTAATTGATGTAAATAACCTACTTCCATATTTTGAAAATTTACTCAAATTAATACAATGAATATATTTTTTTTATAAATAAAACTTATTCGAAACATATTAATCCCCATGATATTGTTTCTATTGTCGTGAACTATGAACACTACGGGTATATTATAATCTTCGGTACAAATGATTAAAACTCAAAACATTTGGCGAAAAAAATCGTTTCGTCTTTCGTAATTGTACTTACATATTAAAAAAATATATTACATATCTAATGGCTTTGAGTCTTTTAAAGCTTTCCGTCAGCTAGAAATGCATGAAAATGATCCCGACAGTTTTTAGAGTATGCCGAAATAAACAAGATGACGATAACGGACACATATTAATATCATATTGTATTTTTGTAAATACATGTTCGTAAAATAGTTTTGTTCCCTTATTAGCAAAAGTTTTGTTATATTAATTCTACTTTGGTTCATACGTAGTAGGCACTAATGTGTCATATGTTTCATAAATATTAACCTATCTAGTCAGTGCGCTCTCAATTATTATTATATTGATATGATATAAAAGCTGCACAATGGAAAGGTTTTTAATAAACTCAAAAAACATTTTATATTATATATATTGTATAATATTTATCTTAAGATTTCAATATTATATTTCTAACCTCAACTGTCAATAGGTTTCCGGGAAAATATGCCTTGACACTTTGAAATAGACTACACTATAAAAGAAGAAAAAAATGAGTGGCAAATTTAAGTGTTTTATTAAGTACACACTATACCACCAGTGCTGACGAGATTCAAGGGGATTTGCGGGTTATGATGAAATTTAGAGTGGTTTATAAAATAAGATTCAAATAGATCGGAAAAACTGGAGTTATTAGTTGTTCCACTGGGATATAATGACGAGCAGTTTGTATTGAGAACCCTTAAGCCTCCGAAGAGATATTATCTCCCATTGAGTATTTTATAATCTCTGTACTACAGGAGATGTTTTACTATAAATTTTACCATCACACTCACCGCAGCAGCAGCTAGTAGAAGGCATCATATTGACTTAGTTGACTTTCCTTATAAGAACGTGCATGAGTCGTGATCATATTTTTCATGCATGTATAGGATAAATAAGGAACGACCGCCCTCTCGAGGTTTTCCCGAAAAGCTACAGTACAGTTTTTAAAAGTCATGTACACAAGTATGTAAGTCATCTTCAATTTCGGCAAAGTATTTGTAATACCCCTTGTATTTCAAAGTAATACCCCTTGTATTTCAAATTGCCTTCTATGACACATGAATAAAGGTGCTACAAAGTTGTTTAAATACATATTTTTATAAATAATACCTACCTATAAAATCAGCCATTTAGTTTCACTTGAAATATTACAAACTTCGTCGAAAATTATATCTACTAAGTAAATTATCATTCGTCTATGTAACAATCGATAAAGTAATTAACAACTTTTGCTCCGAAAATGTGATGCCGTGATTATCTTCTCACTAGAATACTTTTTATATTATTTAGTAAAAGAATTAAATTAATTCAGTCAAGGCAAAACTTGACTAGCAATTAATTATTTGTTTTTACATGCAGTCTTCATGTAGCAGAGTTGATTCTAAATACAATTTTACACGTTTATTACGAATGCTATTTGATTTTATCCTAACTTTAAAGAAACTGTCAACTTTTGTGTACGTATATTGACAAGAAAACAAGAAAACACACTGTGTGTTGAATTTACATCAAACCATAAAACTTTGTCTTACCTTTCCTGTAAATATAATATTCGGGTTCATGTCACGCGTATGAAGATTAGTTCTGGTTTCCTATTAAAGTTAAAAATACATATATTCCTTTGTTATATTAAATATAAATAAAACTGCTTATAGGATTCACGGATGGAATTTTTAATATAATTAAAATGAGGAATTGCTGAAAGAAATAATATGAAGTGGATTTGAAATAGCTGTGAATATAGTATACGAGTATATTTTAATAAAAACATATATAAAATAAATAAACACTATTCTAGTTTTTATTGTTAACAGCAGATGTTTAATATAGGCTTTCTAAGAAGGTGGCATCTATATCAGTTATACGTAACAGACAAGTCCATAAATTGATAAAGGGATGAATCAAAACATTGTGCCCTTGCGAACTAAAAACAGTCACCTATGTAAGAACGTACTTAGCGTTAAAACCTTCTTTTTTCTTTCCATCTGTCAGCTGAAATTATATTCCGGTCTTAGCCTTGGACTATAATTTATTTCGAACCTGAAATTCAGAAGCACAATTAAATTATGTATATGAAAACGTATAGAAGATATTTATATATTATTTAAAATTAGGTACTCATTATTTTCTTGTAACTAAACTTTGAAATTATGTAAAATTTTAATATGTCTACTGTTAAAATAGTATTAATATTACAGTCACATTGTCCATACATTATCATTACGTACATACAATGTCAATACAATGGTAGAGTAAATATGGCGAGTAGTGTTTAGCCGCCAGCTTCATGAGCTGATGACGCGTCGCTTATCAACGGTTATCACCCCGCGAGCCTCGTGTCTCGATCACACTTCAGTCGTTCGTCCTCGCTCGGAGTGGAACCAACGTTTTTTATCTCAACGCAACCGGCCGCGACTTGTTGCTACGTAAGTACATTTTTGTTAAAAATTTATAACTTATAATCTTTTTGAAATGCGTTGTACATACCGTCGGTCACATGCGCGTGACCATTGCGTTAAGGAGTATTGAATACAGTATTTCAAAGCCTCTGTGAATCATTTTGTATGGAAAGATGTGAAGGTCGTTGTTCATCCAAAAGTAAATTTGTCGCGTTCTTAATGTATCAGGGATATTTCACTCGGTTAGGTGTGTCAACCGATTATCAAAGGTGATTAGTTTTACCTTGTTAATCCTATTTATCTCGCGAACGCGCAACTCTTTTAGAATCAAGAAGATTCATGTATTATTAATAAATAGCACTGATCGGGTTACGTAAATACTAAGCATTTTGTTTTACAGTTTTCTTTGCTTCCACACAACCATAATACTGTGTTATCACAAATTTATTACCTTAATATTTTGTAAGAAATTATTTAAAGTATCATTAATAAAGTAAACTTATTATCATTTCTTTAAACATTCTGAAATTTTGATTCAAACCATATGTTATTATTTTGTTTCACAATTACTATTTGGTAAATTAAATTCAGTACAAAAGGGAAGCCATTGATAAACACAGCACTGTACAATAGTGCAGGACACGTGCATATGTGTGCTACTGACGTTAGATTCTGACTTGTGACGGTACATCGTAAAGAAATTCGTGATTCTCATCATAACTGTGCAGTAAAGTGTACTATTGACAATCATAGCCTTGATTATCTATACAGTCAAGTATGAACCATAATAATATCTCATAATTGCAGTACGGATCCACATTATTCTTCACGTATATTTTATCTTTTATAAATTATTTATAAGCAAAAATAATGTACACAAGATAGTTAAAGTGTACATGTCACAAATAGACATAGGCGATATCACAGTTTTGTAACTTGAACATTTGGATGAAGAAAATATATTTCAAGTTTAGTTTGTTATTTGACTTATTTGTTATTTTATTGATTTAAAGACAAGAAATCAAATTGTTTTAATTTTTATGGTAACTTATAAATTGCTAATACAACACATGTATTGCTATATTTTAATATCATAAAGTTTAAGAGTTTTTTTTTTATAAACCACCTGTATTTCCTAAATTGCTGGTGTGATTAAAAATACTCAAGCGTAAGGTAGCCGGTTTATCTAGAAAATATATGCACCTATCATGCTACGACAAGTAGATGTGAAGTGAGATAAATCTTGCAAAAATGAGGGTACTTTCAACATTTTTATTTTAAGTAACTTCTGAATTTGAGAATATTTAATTACTTGCATAATAGTATTATAATACTATATAATAGTATTATAATAGCCTAATGTACTTAAAACACCGTCCTGGTGTAAGGACCTACTTGTTAGAACATTTTAATTTGTAATAAAAAAATGTAGGAAAGAAGTGAGAACTAGTATATTATTTTCAACTCTATATCTCAAATAATATTAGCAAGATTTACAAATCACTATCACTTCAACTCGAGTCTGGTTAGAAAAATAATTGTAGTCAGAGATAGCAATATTTTTTTGGGTATAATGTGCCCATTGATAACAATTAATGACGTGATATTTTCTACCCACTATATCTAAATACTTAAAGTAGAACTCATTTGGAGATGATTTGTTTCGGATATCAAAAAACTGATCATAGTTTTAGATTTCAAAAAAATCACATGCCGCGAAATATAATTTGTGGGTATTTTAATCCAAATTAGATTGAATAGTTTTTATTATCATTGTCATATATATGTGTAAATAATATCTTTTCTCCTTGGAATCACTTTTTCCGAATACTAAGGAAACTCCTTATATTAAAGGGTAATAAAACTTCATACCGTCGCTTCACAGTCTAATCTAATCAAAATGCGACTTTAACTGCCAGCGTCATCGTGCCTAAATTGCATGATACGAAATTTATTAGAAATTATAATAACCTTATATAAGTTGTTCCATAAAACATAGCTGATTATATAAGAAGAATATATAAGCATTAATTTAATATTTTATTACCGAAAACTAGTTTCAGGGAAAATAAATTTTCTTAAGCGTTATCGAAAATCTTCACTCATTTGTTGGATTTTACCGTTCAGAGGTCCATTAAATAAGAAAGCCAACATAATCTAATTAATCGCGATAACGTGACCCATTTGGAGCTATTGTTTGTCAGATAATTTTTCACAGCATCAAGTTTTATTCCATTACCCGCAACTTACAATTTTCTTACCCGAAAAATAATAAAGCTGTGAATTTTTTAAGGGTAAGAAAGTTGTCAGCTTAAATTTTTTATTCACATTTCAGCCGTCACATCAACCAAAACTGACCAATTTTCTGTATCTCATGAGATTTAAAATGTGTTTGGAAGGTTTACAGTATGTTATATAATATTGAACCTTAAGAACGTTAACTCATTACTTTAAGTTGTTTATCTCCTGGTCCATATTACAACGTAAAGTGTAAAATCTTGTTTGTTGTTATTATTATTAGCATTGTGGTCACTGCTATTGTTAAGAGTAGTAGTACAAATTTTTCGACCATTGGTTAACTATTTGTATTAGAAATAAATATTACTCGTATTCTTTGTCGTAGCCTACGAAAATAATTTTTTAATGAAGCTTATTAAAAAATTATTGAAGTAAACATATAGAAACAGTGAAACTAACTATTGCACATGGAGTAAGATATTTTTGCTTTCTGAATACAACTACTTATTCCGTAACTATATTAAACTGATGCAGATATTCTTATTAAATCTTTGAAATTGGTCCGCGGGATATTTCAATTGTAGGCTAGGTCAAATCAAATCAGTTTCGAACCTATAAGATGAGATGGTTTCATCGGCTTAGGCTTGTATTTATAAAACATATATTTATCAATGGTAAACCTGCATACCAATCATATTTATTCTCTATTAAAACAATCTTTTCCTTTGGATAAAAATGAAAATATTTATGCTACTAATAATTTCGCTCTTTTCTTAATTTACAATAAAAAAAAATTTAAAAGGTTTAACGGCGACTGATTTTGATTATAATAGTTGTTACCATTCGATAGTAGGTATGTGACGCTAGCATATGTCTCATGTTGGAGTGTATCGAGTTCGTATAGATTAGACGAAAACTTGAAAATCGTAATTGTATAAAACCACTTTTATGATAGAATCATTTCAAACATTAAATTGAAGAAATCTAAATTGTTTGTAAGAGGTTCGGTGTTCTTCCTTTTTTATTCCACAGTGTTTTCCATTAAAATTACAAAACATAGAATTTTCAATATTTCGTTTTTGAATAAATATTCGAGCTCATTTTAATTTATAGAAATTTAAAATATTCAAATAAACAAATATTACGAAATGTTTCACTTAGATAAAACAAAATTTTACCAATAGTCTTAAATAATCCTCAGAGTTTCTTAATAGTAGGTACTTTGACGTTGTCCGACACATTTCCGAAAGCAATTCGGTATGCTTTAAAATCTAAAAGCTTCGGCAACTAATTTAATACGCTCGCCTGAGAGTTTACCTTGATAATTTATAGTTTTTTTCGTTTCATATCATGTTCCTCGAAATTATTGTTATTTTATCAATGTTTAAATCAGTAGAAATAATTTCCAAGTAATACAGAAAAGCTTGAACTGCTTAACGAATAAAGAGAAATCAAGATCTTCATTTTCAATTATATAAGCATTTATTTATGTTTTATTAACGAATAAAGAAAAATCAAGATCTTCATTTTCAATTATATTAGCATTTATTTATGTTTTATTTTTTGTATAAGTGTATATTCTTTGATAAAATATTTTTTGCCCTTGATAGGAATGGATAACAGAGTGTAAAGTTCACCGTTCTAATTGACGTAACTTAAGCTCTATACCTAAGGTAATTTCAGGCTATATAATTATTGCAATAAACATTTTACATATTTAACTCTTAAGATGATCCATGTATTTTGAATATTTTAGTGGTATATAAATAATTAGAGAATCATTTTTACTTACATTCCTAATTTTTTTTATAATTAAAATAAAAAAATAATTTCGATTTCTAATAATTGCGACATAATGGCAAATAATTTTATTGCGATAAGATTGGAAAACATATGGTCCACGTTTATTTTTCATCTTCCTTAACATTTCCTTAAAGAAATCAGATAACATTATTTTAATACTTCCATTATTTTGGATAAAACCTCTATTTTGACTTTGAAATAATCAACAATTGAGTAAAACACTTGGTGAGTAAAGAAAAGAAACTAAATAAAGTGACATCATTGCCGAAGAAACTATTAGTGTAGGGCCTATTTCGATTATTTCCTTATCTGACGAGTGTTGTTGTCAAAGTAGTGGGTCTTTGTTTGCTTATATATAAATTTCACTTCGAAAACTGTTTTAAGGAATTCAGCTCGACACAAACTCTGATGCAGTAAATGTTTTTCAATTTAAAAGTCTTTTAAACTTCAATTTAAATATCTTTCTGAACTTATTAGTTGTCATAATGTATTAAAAATATTTATTGTATTGCTCTTTTAATTGAAGAACTTGCGTTCTACAAGAGGGCTTAAGTGCCATAGTACATACCTAATATTATATATTATATTCCTCAATAAAAATCAAAAAATATTGTTGCGGTTTTCTTCAAAATATGTGATAGAATACTTGGTAGAATGTAAACATAAAACAAAGATATTATAAATAACTTAGTGGAGGACTCTTTTAGCCGTTTAGCTGAACAACAAGCGTCTATATTCCTCCTTATGCCGTCATGGAATAGAAAATATTGTAAAAAATATATTAAAAAAATAATTGAAATCAATTCACATTTATGTTATATGCATCGGTATTCTTCTTTGCACTGTAATAGATCTATAAAGTTATTGAAGTGCACTTTAATTATCGATTATAATAAATATATTTTACATAGCCATAAGTCATTTAGATAATTTAAAATTCTAAACATCAAACGTAGCTTCATCCCTCAGATTTTATAGTAATCACAGTGAATTTCTAGGTATCGAATGTTAAAGATGATTTCAAATTATTCGGTCTGTCAAGCTAAGTCGTGTTAAGTCTTAAGTCATCTTAAGTATTAAACAATTTAGTAAGTTTCAAGCAATTTTTTTGCGGATGATGAAATATGTATAGATTTGTTTATTTTATCTTCTAGGGATTATAATTATGTAAAAAATAGACTATGAAATTATCTATATACAGTCTGCTGAAATATAATTATTATCAGCATGTTTTTTACTGTTATGTATTTAATATGAGAGATTATAATATTCTCTATATAGATTTTCTGTGAAATATACAAAAAAGAGGCGGATTTTCTTGATTAATTATGACAGCTAAGTAAGGTGCTTATAATTTTATATTGATGAAATGCTAATAATTATCTTTGACACAACACACCGTTTTACTTGAATGTATAAATAATGTAAGCACAGACATCAAGTAGTCCAAAGAAACAGTTTGGACAAGAGATAGCGCTCCTGTTATCTTATTCACATTGGTGTGTGATTTAGATACCGAAGTTAAATAAGTGAATACGCACACATTTGTTACTATAATTGCTTTACTTAAATAATCTTTGATGAATATTAATAAAAGAGTTAAATGATTTAACTGCTACTAATATTTTAATTTTGTATGAACTTATTGTTCATATGCATTGAGTTTATTTTGCATTATTTGATAAAAGTTTTATGAACAAGTCAATTTGACCAGTGAAACTTGATAATACTTTCCACTTTTTTAACTTCATGACCTCCAACTGCTCTAAACACGTGTATGCAAAAATGAGTTAGTCGTTATGGCCCGGAGCACACCGCTTCATAATTTACTTATTTTTTAATAACTATTCAGTGTCTAAAAAATAAGGACAATATTTTATACATAAAAATTTTGTATTTATCCGTTTTAGAACCTTATATCTAATAAATATATTTCTAAAAGTCAAATAAGTACATGAAAAATTTAATATTAGTCAGATTTAATTATATTATAGTGATCTGTTTTTTGTCTTGCTATAATTATATATTTTTTCTATATCTGTTAGTTGTGTCTCCGTAAATAAGATATCGTAAGTAACAAATGGCTCATTATTTTACGCTAAAATATTATTTTGGATTGTGGCTACAAGTAAGTTATTTTTCAATAATAATTTAGTATTTTTAAATTTGAAAATTGATCTCTGTGGATTATATGACAAATAAGGCTTGAAAAATACAGAAACTATTTGCTCTTTAAGATCCCTGTTTCTTAAAATTTTAAAATCTTGTCTGATTGTCATTCATAGGTTAAAATCTTAACTTAAGATTAATTATTTCTTAGTCTCTATAAATTATATCCTGTTATTATACATTATATTTTTCCCTTTTATTGTAAACAACGTTATATTTCAATTTCAAACTCTATTGCAAGCTTAAAATATAATTTCATATTTCTTAAACTTTGTGTCACGAAAGGATTTTGTGATATCTTAAGGCTACATGTATACAATATTTTTACTGTAGAATACAACAATAAAAATCTAGAATCATTATGTGAATTGAAATATATCAAACAATCTGTAGATCTTATTTAAGGTAGATAATAATAAACAAAGATAATGTTCATAAAATTAATTATATATGTATGAAGTTACAATATAGGTTAACGTATAGATGACAAAAACAAGGATTCAAAGCAATAACGATGATTCCCGCACTTAGCATGTTAAATATATTCAGGTGTTAATCAGTTTTCATATGTGGCTAGTAAGTAAATGATATATTACAAATGAATTATATTTTTGGGTTTCTACTATGTAAAAAATTCTAACATAAAAAATTTGAGAGAAGGTGTTTCAAACGTGGGTTTGTAATAAAATATTACTTAAGAGTTTTTGTGCCTCAATATTTCTGAAACTCTCATTTTATTCAATAATTTGTTGCTTGATTTCTATAAAATTTTAAATCTCAACTTAAACGAATAATGTATGAATTACAATTTTACTGAAATATCCTTGTTGTAAAATAAAAGTTGTTTCATAGGATGTAATAATTGTGTAGACATAAATCTTTCTTTTACAAGATTTTTAATGAAATAGCTCTTCAATTTAGTAATTTATCATAACACGATTATTTCAAAATTTATATGAAACGTGATATTAAATTTTGGAAGTTTTCAATTTCTATAAATATAAAAGGGATTTAGTTCTAGAAAGAACAAGAGAAGAGCAATTTTAAATAACTTAAAAATTTTACACACACTTCAATCGGTATTTGTAAAAGTAGATCAATAATTTTTTCTTAAAGCTCTGAGAATAAATTAAAAACAAAACTCATCTCGGAAAATTGTAAGTATATTATTGTTTTTCCACATTTTATGTATGAAATGTATGGCAGGCAGTAAAATGATTAAAGGACGAGTGGATGTTATTTTGTTTGAAATAAAAAAATGTTTGAAATGCTTTGTGCGGCCTGATGAAAGCTATGGTAACTTTTATATTTTGGGAAATATTGGTGAGTTTACGACTACAATAATTGTAAAGATAGCTAGAACAAAAGCATTTAATTTTATAGTAACGACAGTCTTGTTTTGTGTAGAATTTTCATAGTACATTGATTTTGACCAAATTACTTTCACATGGATATTAAATTACCTCAGTAAACTTTTGTTTTTGAGGAAAGCTGATATTAATATTTCACAACAAAGAATGGCACTTTGTAAACCTGTCTGTTAAGAAAAATAATAACAATAAGGCACATGCTATTTTCTTGATGAAGACATGCATTGTGATACTCCACGCTGATATTTTATCAAGATCTCTTAGTAGCGAATAACTGACCTGTCAGACTGTCTCGCTTTTCTGTTTCTAACAGTACGTTAAGATACTATGGCTTGAATTAATAGTTTATTTATAACTAATTTTTAACAAGTGAACTCTTTAAAAAAACTTTCTCATAGTAATGTTTTAATGTAAATAAATGTTTTTCTTAAAGAGGAACAATAACTTTGACGTGTATTTAAGAAGGTGGAAAGTAATGAAATACCAATAAAAGTTTAATTTTTATACATATGTATAAAAACAATTAACTATAGTGATTTGGACTTGAGGATAGGACCCTAATTACCAGTCTCTTGCTATTTTGCTATGAAACAATTTGGAAAGTCTGCAGAAAAAGGTAATAATAAAATTTCTCAACCACTTTTTATCAGAAGAAAACCAGATACATGGCCTGCTGCCATCCATTCAGGAATAGAATTGAAACAGTTTGTCTGCGTCTGTGTTTTCTGGCGCGTATTGTTTGAATAACATTTAAACAAGAGTGAATAGACTTTTACAGATAAAGCGAGTGAGCACACCATCTAAGGCTATATTTCTACCATAGATGGAGGTCACTGTCAAGTCTGGCACATTATTCATTTCAGAATTAGAAAAGTAATTCACTAAAAGAGGCTTAATCCATAGTTCAAGGGGGAGTATCAAAAGAGAATTTCTTTGGTTTTTACTAGAAAGTACGATCCCACACCTGCGAAATGAATTGACACTGTAAAGAAAATTATAAATCTTTTATCTTTACAGTAATTTGAATCCAAAATTTTTAATTGTTATTATTTGTATTTAAATAATACTGACAAGCTAGATAAACAAATGGATTCATGAAATCATTTGAAAAAAGTTTTCTGTTACGACTGTTAAAATGTTTTTTAACAGGTGACGCAAAAATCACTGATGCGTAAATATTGATTTCAATTATCAGAATACCGAGAAACTATGATTGTATTACATTCAAGGTAATTTTTTAAAGTAAATCTGTCTCGTTTATTTTACTCAGTTTTTAAATAGTTTGACCTAATTATACTTTTGACAAGTTGCTATAAATAGAACTTAAAGAAATTTTTCCCGTATTAAAACATACATATATCTTCCATTACTTGTATATACTCATTAGCAAAACTTTAAAAGAATAATAAACGCAATCTTTTATGTATATTATAATAATGTATTAAATTGAGGACTGATACATAAAAAATATAAAACCTTAAATGGATTATTTTTTGTCTTTCGTATATTAAAAATTATAGTCTTGTATGGCAATACGAAACAGAAAGAAATGATATTAAATGGATTTTGTAGCATATATATTTTAAGACTTCCAGTAAGACATTTTTAACGATCTATTTGATACTAATTGGTATGTGTTTGTTCTTTAGGTCCCCTAAAATGTTTGAGATAATAATATGTCGGTACGCTGTGTTTATTTGTCTTTAATGAAGAAGGTTATTAATGTATAAAAACCTTCTTGATTTGACGATTCTGACACCAAATATTGATAGAAATAATTATAAATTGTAGATTTACTATATTGCAAAGAAACTCCAAGGTACCCGTAATGAGCATAAAAAATTATCGGTTCAATGCCTATATTTCTCACTTCATACAATGGGTTAATACGAGAAATGTTTTAGTAATAAAACATAATTTATTAATTAAATGCATAATATTTTTCCTACTTTTAAAGGACCATTTATAAGTATTTATTATCTAAGGTAAATCTAATTGGCACTACCCGTTTTTTTCAGTGCAGTTTATACAATATGTAAATTAAAATATATAACTTTTAGGTAAATTTTAACCTAATACTTTTTGATATCTGTGGTCTTAATAAATTAAATACTATTTTTATGAAAACTGTGAAATAAAAGAAGATATAGGAAGTCTTCGTATTTTATTTATCTGACTTTGAGGACTTGAGAAACAATTAAGAAGTGCAGCATTGCTAAACGATGCTCTTATTCAGTTATTTGAATTGTCATGTTTCTGTTTCTCTTATTTCATTTGAGTTGTTTAGGTCGTGTACATATTAAATAAATGTTTACATCACATTTTATAATATCACACTATTTTATTGAGAAAGGATTCGTATAATTTGAACACATAATCGACAAAATAATGAGTGAATTGACATATAATAAAAAACGAATAAATATATTTAAGTATATACCATTCTTTGATCGTTATAATACCGGTGACGAGTGAAGTTTATATAGCATATATTATGTTACTACGATCATGTGCTTATAAATTTTAAAATATTTAGGTTAGACCATGTCTATGTGAATTATGTGGGTGGGTTATATAATCTTATAACTTATTGAATTTTATAGAATTCCGTTTAAGCTTTCCTTTTATAAAATATATCAAGCATGTTTGTGTTGCAAATTATTATTAACGTATTCCATTCTCCTTCTTCTACCTGGCAATTTCCCAGCTATAGCCAGGGTCTGCCTTACATGTTG
>DVQO01000525.1:0-15768 GCA_018231785.1 Danaus gilippus | reverse complement strand
ATTGTGTCGCACTTAAAAACACGAAGATTTATGGCTTAAAGGTAAACTCCAAAAAATATAAATAAAAAACGTAACAGATATTTCTTGACTATAGAGAGATACGAAGTTCGCCGGGTCTTCTAGTGTTTCTTATATAAACTACTCACAAGTCAGTAGTCAATTTCCTTTTAATCTATCTTATTCTATATAATAGTCTGATTATAATATTCAATCAATTGTTCACTCATATAAAAGACGACCTCGTGAACTTTGGGAGCCGTTATATCCTTATTTAGCTATTGCAAGAAAATGGTTGTCATTGTCTAAGTCTAGAACAGTTCCAGTGTCTTCAGTATATATTGATAGAACAGTTTCATCACAACTATGAATTATTGTCAACTATTATCATATTACTTTCATTGTTTAAATGTTGGTTTATAAAAATAATGATTACTATACTATACGTATGTTTCTTATAATATTACGATATCATTTCAATAGGTTGCATGTTTTTTAATTAACATTTGATATATGTATAACATTGTTTATTTCACTATATTATTTATCGTTTCCCAGTCGTTAATGGTACATAATATTTTGCAACAATTCAAAAACAAGGTCTATTAAGACGGGCATAAAATGCAATGACGCAAAATACAGTCGACATCAATTGATGTCAATAATGTAAAAAAAAAAATTATTCTCAACACAATTCATTCAATAGAGCAAATTAACAGCACGCGTGCGAACTTTTCAGTAGACTACCCTCGTTTCTTAAAATTTTATACAATGGAGTTTTTTTTTATACGTTTTATCACGGTGACGATGAGAGCTATTATAATTGATAATCTGCTTGTGACGTCAAATAATAAATAACGTTTATGTATGATGTGTAACAATTATGTAAATTTTTATATAACCATTTCCCTTGAATACTCTTCGAAATAACTGAATACAAAAACGAAGCATGATACAGCAAAAATTTTAAAAGAAACATCTTTATGTTTAAGTATTTAACGATAGTTTAGGATACTAACGCTATATTTCAGTTGGAGACCAATAAAATCAATAAGTTGCCAAGACGAGTTAAACTTTGAAACTAATTAGATTATTAACAGTAGAAAGCACCGCTGACGCCGTATTACGTCACGATAGGTTAAGAATATTCAGGGCATCTCCAAGTTTTTGATGATGACTAAGATTGCGCCAGCAACAAGTTTTATCACGCGCAAGATGATCATATGAAAGCATAAACGGTTTAGTTACATATATTTTTTTTAACAGCAATAACATGAAAAGATAAAGGATTTTTTGAATAAAGACGCACAAAGAGATTTAAAATGAAGGTATTATATGAATATAGACGGTACAAATAAACTAAAATAACTCCCGACAGTTCGTCCGTGTATTAATAGCTCGGTAACAAACAGCCATCGTTGTATTATAACAAGCAATTGTGTTAAATTAAGCCGTATGAATCCAAAGTGCAGTAATAATAACATATATTTTTAATCGAGTTTGAAAAAAATATGGATTCTATGAATTTTTGCCCGTTTTTTGACCTAATTAGGTACCTTTGTTTGTTTCGTATTTGATGGAATATTGTCATCAATTGGTTTAAGAAATAACATTATCAAAATTCCCTTAAAATTTCAAAAATGAAAAAATGTATAAAAAAATCAAAGATATTCCGATACTAGAGAATATGAACATGGGAGGCCATAATTTTTTTTAATCTACCTGTATCAAGACATCTTTTATATCAAAATATGGCGACATTAGATTATAATGAACACTTCCGTTCTCCAAATACTTTACATATTATTTTGTTAGCATTGCAATGAGGAAAGAAAGGAGTCAATCGAAGGTCATCACAATCAGCGTGTAGCGGCTATCGCTAAATTATAAGGAAGCTGTGACAAAACTATCGAAATGTGATTAAGGCCTTTGATTTTTGTTACGGCCACATTTACTAGTAATGTACTTGGATATGTCTTTCTATTGCATATTCATATATAACTAGACGAGCAAAACCTGGCTGAACAATGCAGTAGAAAGATTGTCATGAACAATTAGTAGCCAATTTTATGATGAATGTAGAAATCTTTGAGTAATACTACAAAAAAAATACTCCTTTCTTATATATAACAGATAGCATTTGTAATAAATGCTATAAATTACCAAACATTTCCTTTGTTTTCACCTTCAAAAATGATAAACGAATTTGATAACAAAAATGTATTAACTCACAATCCTGTTTCGATGTTATAAAAATAACTTTTACTTAAATTCCAAACAAGACCAGTATTCAAATTAAAACAATATAAAAAAAGTAGACGAACGAATCTTAAAAATCAATGGTTTGAAATAATTGGAAGGTAATAACTAAATAAACTTGCGCTTGGTGCTTTTATCATATTTGGTCGCGTGCGAGATAACCAAATAACCCACGCTGTCTATCGTAACCGACTAGTTGCCTTCAATCTTGACATTTGTAGAATAACAATACTAAAAACTAATATAAATTGAGAGTAATATTTAGAATTATAAACGTAAAAATTGAGTTTTGATCGTAGAAGGGATTATTGTTTATATTTCGAGATGCTATGTCATAATGCTCAACGAAAAATGACACTCAAAAAACAGTCGTACAAACACCATTTCACCTGTATTATAATGAAGGAAGCTTAATGTTATTTTGTAGTCGTTATCATCCGTAAAGGATCTCAAATACTCTTTGTTCAGATACACATGATTCAGATAAGCTTAACCCTGTTTCTACGTGCAGTTGAATCATTTCGACTGAATAACGCATCTGTTACATTTCAGTAAACAAAAGCAATTCACTTGTGAGAATCCTGGAAAGACTGTTTAACACCAAACAAATGTTGAACTTAGATAAAAATAAGATTTCTATTAATTCTAATATAATATATAAATTTAACATATCATGAGATATAAAGCTCTTTATTCAAAAACGGCATCCCTCCCCAAATAATACGTAGCGACCTTGATTCGTTTTATTTCGGGTGCGCGGGCGCACGGCGCCAATGAAACGGTATCAAAGCTTTTAGAAACCAGCAGCTAATAATTTGATGACACACACAGTAAGAATTTACGAGATATAATAATGTAACGAAAGGTCAGAAGAACTTTAGACATAACAATAAATAAGACGATGTCGTCAAAAATGTAACATTGTATATTGGAAAAGAAATTTAAATGTTTAAAATATATCTACATATTGTTATAAGGTTGTATGTTAAATACAATGTTGCGATACTCAGACTATCTATTTTAAGTGGCATTTTAATGTTGAAAACTTTCAAGTGCATAAACCATGAGGAAACCTAAACGAAACATTTGAACATAAACATAGACTAGGTATAGCTAAAACTATGTAATAGATGCAGTTGTTCAAACTTGTTTCATATTTTCATATTGTGGATAACATAAATTAATAGTATAAATAAGACAAATGAACATTTTATGTGTGTATTATGTAATAATATGTCATAGCAATGTCGAACAATGGATAATTCCATAAATTTTTGAAGTAAATATTAACTTGAGTTAATTTTACAGCCAGTATAAACTATGTAAACGCGACGGTTGTAAGAGATAGCTTTAGTAATAAAAAGTGATGTATTTTTTATCTTTCTGCGTCTAAACTAAGCAGCGTTATAATTTTAAAAAGTTTTATTATTAGTATAGAATAAAACGTGAAAGCCGTGTTCTTTTCCCGATAGTTGAGCATTGCGAAATAAATTTTCCTCCTGAAACCAATGTATGACTATGACCACCAATATTTTAATAGTTGGATGAAGCGTGATAATTTGGGAGAAGTTCCTCATATGTGATGTCCACCTCGAATAAAATATAAATTAATCGTTACTTTTCAGGATATTAAAATCTACACACGAGCATTTTAATTTCCTTTTAGGTTTTAAACATAGCTTTGCTCTGGTAACTTTATGTAAATAAAAAAAATGTATATCATATTATCACTAAATTGCTTATACTAAATTCTAAAACAATATAAGCAATTAAAGATTTAAATGAGATCATAAATGGCAAGGAGAACCAATCGACCTATGTTTAATGATTGAACAACAAAGACTTTGTACTTCAAAAATTTATTTATTATGAAAACATAAATTCATATTGCATGATTTTACCTACACATATTCGTAATTCTCGAAATAATGGTGTCGATTTTGAAAAAGTAAATTTAATTTTTAAATTTGCGTTTCTATTAGAATTATATTATTTTTTTATCATATTTAGAACGTACTTAGTACTTTATTAAAGAGAACAAATTTCTTAACTGCGGTGTTATGAATAAACTTAAAATAGTTTTTATCAAATTTAACCTTTGTCATAATATCTGGACAGTCATGTAAACCATAAAATATATATAAATAATTTCAGTGGATATAGGAGATAAAAATATCTCGCAATTCTTGGGGAACAGTATGGCATTTCTAATATAGACTCTAATAATATAAGCAAGCACATAACACTCTTCCTCAAAGTCGGTCAACACGTTTCCAAGCTACGACTAAACATTTTCAAACGTAGTTTTAAAAATACAGGTTCATAAAATCATACTCATTTGGCTTCTACGCACTTTATATTCAAGTCTATATTTTCATCAATTTAATAAACAACATACTGACTTATTTAAATATTTTTAATTCCAATTCGTTATTTCCTTATATTTAATACATACATATGTGTACTGGATATTATCATTCATACAAATTTTTGAAAGGGTGTAAAAAGAAATCAGCTGCTAGTATATTTCCACGTATAAAAGGGTGGATTTTGCAGTCCAGCACTATAAAGATGGAATTAAAATATAAAATTACCAAATAATATAAGTATAAAATATGACTGTAGTTTTTTTATTTTAAGTGTTTTGATACTTAATGTTTTTTGCAATCGCCAAAAATATATATTTGTATAGTCTCAACAAACAAACAACACTTGAACCTACATATATATTTTTGAGATTTATTTTTATAAGTACGTAGTTATTTAATAAAATTAATATAAAAAAAATAGTAAACATATATTAGATATATATAATATATATACGTCTTGTATAGTATGTACATAGTTTGACTCTCAACTCTACCTACAGTAGACATAATTATAAAATAAAAATGCAGTCGAAGACATAAGCTAGTTTAAAATTTAACATGTAACGGTTATTGAACTTAAGGGTTCGGTTCAATGACACCCAAAACGAGTCGTGACCTTACAACAATTTCGATTACGATTTACATATACAAGAATTAAGTAAGATTTAGGACGTACATATTTTAAGAGTTGAAACTCAGTAATGTTTATTAATTTAATGTTGATATTGTAACTAATATTTCCTTAATAAAACTTTAATTGCTTTCTGAAAACCAATAACTGTGAATAAATGAGAACTGAGTAATTACATACACATTGCAAAATAAATAAACAATGACACGTAAGCTTTTACGTTTTTTGTTTAATAATATCTCAGTGGTTATATTTATAGAAGGGTAAAATACAATAATAAGATTTTGAGTTTTGACTGTTTCTTATAGTTATTATGGATTAGTTTCGGAACTACTAAAAGAACAAAAATTTAGCTTTTAGACTTATCCACCTGTTTTAATTATGAGTGTCCTAACATCTTCCTCTGTTATCGAAAGATATGATTTTTTCAAAGCAAATAAAGTATAATTAAAAATATATTGTAAATATAAATTAAATTTTAAATAAAAAAAATAGATGTAAGGTGTATTTTTCAAATAACTGAATTAAACATTAAATGATTTTATGCAGCGGTAGTCGCATTATCGTTTTTACCGTCTATAATACAATTCCTATGGATTCATGACATAAGCAGGTGAAATCGTGAGGAGCAGGTGATAATTTAGAATTCAAATTTGTCCTATAATTATCAGTTTTACTTTAGAAGTAAACCTTTATATATTTATTTCACATTATCATTTGTAGAACAAAAAGTGCTTAAACAATACGATTCCTCGAAATTATTTGTGCATAAAAAAATCTATTAACACTGCGATAGTTCTAATAAATGCCCACAACGTTGTTGGCTTGATGTGTTATATAATTGTTTTAGAAACCATTTTTAGGCGACCCTAATATACATATATGTAAATACATACAATTGATAAGAAACTGGTTTACATACTATGCATGTGAGTAGTTTAACGTTAATATAAAAAATAGCTATTGCTATACAATGTTACGTCTGCTCAGTAAACAAAATTTAGTAGTAGAACTCAATACCCGCCAACTCTATACTAAGAGCTTATTCTAATAGTCCGTGAAGGGTAGGAGTGAAACTAATGTTCCATTATAGTCCACGCGCAAATACAATAACAATGTCGTTATCAACAAAACGTTATGCTTGATATTGTTTTATTAGACTAAACAAATATTTGCTAACACAGCGTAACCGGAAGCTGTCATACTGTTGAAATTCTTAGGCATTTAAACATCAAGGATGTACTTCATCAAAATATGTTAAGGTTCTTTAACCGAAAATAAAACGAGACCTGATAAAATGTACACATTTAAATCATCATTAATTCATTACATAACGGGGCCAGCTTTTACTATTCCGATGCTATACAATAACTGTAACTGCTGACGCAAAGACACGCCCCCATGACCGAACCCACGAACGTCATCAGTTTGCTTTTGGTTTCTTTCACCTTGGACTTCGAATCTGTAAATATTCAAGAGCGAATCCGTAATTTGTTTTTATATGCGTCCGGAATAGACGCTCTTGTAAATATTTTTGTATGTTTTTTTTGTTTGAATTGTCTTTGTGTTCGTCTATCAAGTTGCTTATTTTTAATCCTTTTGACGGATATTTGTTTGTCATTAACTAGTTGCGTAATTCATTGATTTAAGGTCTTCCAAGTGTTATTATAAATTCCAGACAGATGTTCGTCATATACGACTATAATGATTTATTTGACAATTAACAATTCAAATATTAACAATTGAACATAGACAATAGAATCATTGAAGCAATTGTTTAATTTTAATTCAAACGCGACGTCCCAGATGGCGAATGGCGATTTATAACAAGACAATACATGCATGACAATATACAAGAAAATTAAAATGCAACTTTGTTAACACAGACGTTTTTTTTACCTACAAATATAAAATTATTTTATTCATGTACGTTGTCTTTCAAGGATTTTTTCTATTATGAACGGGTAAATCAAGAAGTTTGGCATAATCGATATTAAAAATCATCTATGTGTCATTAATTTTAATATTGATATACCTACCATATAATTAGTCACAAAATAAATATATTAGGTATTTCAGTTCCCTATACATACAAAGATTATCAAAATCATAAATTTTTCTTTAACTTCTAACTAATAACATATTATCAGTCTTGTTTTAATGTTCTTTTACTTATGTAAAATTTACAAAATTCTTTATTATTAAAGAATTTTGTAAATTTTCAACGAAACCAATTATGTTAAAAATGTGTCACTTAAACTAAAAGTGTTTTAATGATAAAATATATTGTGAATAGCACTGGTTCGTTTTCATTTATTTTGCCACATAACGTTATCTATTCATGGAAAATTTGCTAGTAATTAAAGTTATTTTTTAACTATTTTTCTATTTATATTTTTAATATCGTAAATCAATCTCGTCTTAGGTGTTTCTAAGATCACCGGATGTTGGATATTTCGTCTAAATTTATATGATGTGCTTTGAACTGAAAGTAAATAAATTTATATAACGTGATTTAAAATGAATGTCAGAAAATTATCGATATATTAGATACTATTTCATAAAATCGTCGCCGATGACTTCAGTCATAAAAAATCATTGCAATGTTTAAAGAAAATATGTATTTCATCTCTTAAAATAAATATCTAATCTTTATCTAATGCATTTATATTTATTTTGTGTGTAAATTTTTCAATTAAGAAGGACAAGGAATTTATGCTACAATCAAATAGGATATTATTGAATATAGTCACTGTATGTTTGTGTAAAAAATTGGGTGTATACGATTTTTAAGTAAAAAGCTACTTTAAAAGAAAAATCTTATAAATTTGAGTAGCAAATATTGTAACTTTATTTTCCAGCTGATCGTCAGACAAACAAAACCAAATACAACTATTAGTTACTAAAGTATTTTCAACGAATCAGAATTACGCAAGTAAAATTAATTAAATGAATTCTTATATAATGTAATTTATTGTTAAAAATATATTCTTTAAAAGAATTAGTATTTTAATTAACGTATCAGTATTTCATTACGATAATCTATCTACTACGAGGTTAACGTAAATATTGTACAACCAAACGGCTAACACGTCTTACTTACTTAACCTATTTGGAACTAAGTTAATTTGGAATTAACTAAAGTTATCGGGATAAGCAAGAATAAATTGTATGTGCAATATCTGTGCAAGAACAAAATTATACACACAGCGGAGATAATAGTCCGCGGGGAGTTAAATTACTATGAAAAACGTATTAAATATTAAAAGTGAAAGGTTTTTGAGATTTCTACATCAACTGTATTATTGTTATTTATTACTTGTTTATATCTATAGAGTATCGTAGGATAAATGAATATTTAAACCATGTTTTTCTTCAATAGAGTTATTTACACAATAACAAACATATTTATTGCACAATATAACTAGTACATAATTTTAACAAACCACAAACAGGCTTATATTAATAATAAACGTTACAAACATTGGTATATTTAAAATGATAGTTATTATGTAAACAGTGATATATGTTGCCGGCTATGTACAATATAAGAACACTCCAGATCTAATGAAGAAAACACTATGGCTTCCAAGCTCTTTACATTCTGACGTGAATCTGCGTCATAGCGTGTTTAAATTATGTTAACATAAATATTTATATTAGCTTTTGACCAACTATGTCATATATTACAGAACATCAATTAATTTGTTTACAGTTACCTAACATGCTATGAAATCACGAGGATATCAAACAAATGATTGAATAAAAATTTACTATGACGTTTCAACTTTCAATATTTTTTTATAATCAATATTATATTGCTTTTTTATTATTCAACATGAAGTCCTTGTACTTTAAGTGCTATTAAAATAATAAATTTATATATGGATAATGTTAAATCATACTTGTATATACAAATAGTTTCCAACATACAATTTTTATACACTAATATTGAAACTTTAAGAAAATCTGAAGTTAATGTATCATGTAGATAGATATTGTAAAAATTTTGGCTGCTTTATCTTATATGCTTTATCTACCAAAATATTTGGACCTTTTATACTACTGCCCTATGAGAAGCAACAATTCAACTTTTCCCTAATAGAATCTAGGAATAGCATTCTTTGATGTCAAATAAAATAAAATAACTGATTAAGTATCAAACCACACTTACCGCAGTTATGATTACAGTTTTTTCTGTTATTTCATGAAAAAATATTGAGTCGGACCACCGCACTTTCATTTAATGAAGTCAAGAGATAAAAATTTGAAAGAAAGTGATTTTCATTACTATTAAAGTTTTATAAGAAAAAGTAATATTAATTAAAGAAATTTCCAAACCCATATGAACAAACAAAGTAATACATACAACGAACATGCATATATTTGGGTCATTTGCCAATCTTAATAATCACTAGTATTAAGCACTAAGCAACAAGCTTTCCATACAGAAATTGTTGCCTCAAATAGCATATGTATATTTTCTAAGGAATTTGTTACAATAAAATTTGTTAAGGTTATATTGTTAAAAACAATTTATATTACAAGTAGCAATCAACTAAAAGTTTGGTTTCGGTTTTATTAAAAGTTTCAGACAAACCAAAAGTAACCTGGTGTAACTTATAATATGTCAACTGAAAGATATTACGACGAAAATTTCTCAGCATGCCATGTATTCACGATGTGGGTGCTGGGCAATTGTTGATAGAATTGAAGAATATTGCTAACACAATCTTTTAAATCATAATTTAATGTTAATTATATATTCTGTAGTCCTACTGAATTTCCATCTAAGCAGTTTTATATGAATAATTAAAGAATTTATTAATTCAGAAGCAAAAAAATAGTCACAGACTATAATTTATGGCTTTTTATAATTTTAGGTGTCGCAGTTTATTTAAACTTTAACTGTTTAAGTTTAGCTGATAATATTTAAGTTTATTCATTAGCTAAAAAGCAAAAACACTAGAATTCAATGTTTTGTTAACATATCAACACAATTCAATTATTACAATATACAAGCAGATTATGTTGTTATTCTGTTATATCAATTTATAATAATTTGCATAAGTAACAGTCTTTAACGTGTATAAATATTGATGGAGTCATTGAAAACATCGGTTCTAGTTGACGCATTCACATAGCCTGATAGATAACAAAAACACAAGAGCCGGAATTATTGTTAGGTTATGAAACTAACAGCGTTGCGACAGTGAAGTTTTTGTAAGTTGCTTTATTTGTTTTATGACATCATCAATAACTAGGACTAATTCTTATTTATTACCTAATCGTCTGGTATAAATTCT
Organism: Danaus gilippus; assembly: GCA_018231785.1. Classification (NCBI taxonomy): domain Eukaryota; kingdom Metazoa; phylum Arthropoda; class Insecta; order Lepidoptera; family Nymphalidae; genus Danaus; species Danaus gilippus. Next base: position 5,206 of record DVQO01000525.1, on the reverse strand, counting down.
GAAAAACGTACTTACCTTCAGCCCTTTTCTTGTCCAGTTTCGGCATTTTGTTACAGAGATAAAAAATTTCAATCACGTAAAAGAAGAGGGTTACAACTTCGCCTTTACAAAAACTGCAGCACACTTAGTTTAAAATAGCATTAATTAAAAAAAATCTCACATCAACATAAACTATCGCAATCCTAGACATTTTATTTTGATGTTACTTGACAGCAACTTGACATATGACTTTACAAATTACAGCGTATTTCGTTTCATCTGAATTTATTACATATTTAGTAGATGTGTATTGTTAAAATAAGGTAACAATAACTTAAATACCTATAAATATTTACAATATAATTGGCGGCTTTTGATTTAATCGTTTCATCGACATGAAAAAATATTTTTATTTCATTCTCTTTCTTTAACGTTTCGTTACTTTAAATTTTTAGTTATCTATGCCAAGAAAAGCCATATTTATACAAAATAGACGCCGTTAAGTCCTTGAACTATATCTAAAGATGTGTACGTTTTGTTTGAATACGAAGAAAATGTTTATATTTCGAAATAAATTTTCTTATATTTCTGAATTAACTTGCGCCATTTTTTAATTTTAACATGTTATGCTGATAATTATAATCTAAAATGAACTCATTTGACTTTAGATGGTGTTGAGAATGTTTTAAAAGAAGAATACGAAATATTATTTTTGATTAATTATTGAAAATTTCTTCACGATGTCTGCTGCGGGTGAAAGTGGTATTCCAGAAGAGGGACGGTAAGTAATATTAAATAGCCATATTATATATTTTATAAAAACATATTTGATTACCGTATGAAGAAAAATATAAACTAGAGTCGTAATACTAAGGCATATTGGCTGTTCTAAAATTTTATAGCAATTAAAAAATATTTTTTAATGTTTTAAATATAATAGACATTTATGAATTTTTTTTTAAATATCTTACCAAGAAATATACCTATATACTTATTGTTTCACAACATAATATATACCTATTTTTTCATAACAAAAATAATAATTTCAAGTATGTAGTAATATATATGGCATTATATAAATTATAGATAATTTTGAATAAAAATGAAGATATTTATTTGTCTTCTATAAATCTGCAATTTTACATGGGTTTTCCATACGAAAACTATAAATTCATGAAATGCATAATATCTTTTGTTTATTTCAGTGGCACAACATATTACTTTTCAAAGAGTCGGTCTAATGCTACAATATGGCAGAGATTTTGTCTCTTCTTTTCAATTTATTGGAAGTCTGTTCTTGTCGTTTTGACTCCAATAGTTTTACTGCCTTTACCTATCTTAAATGCTGGATCTGAGTTTGCTCGTGTAAGTTTTGCTACATTTATTTTGTAATGTCTTCGAAAATCTGAAATTAAGATTAAACTGGTTTGGTTTTACCCAAACTGGTCATTATATTTTTGTGTAACCAGATCTCCTAATTTAATTTGTTTAAGTACTATATTTTTTTCGTTTTTCCAATTTTTTTTCTATACACAACATAAACTTTGTAATTGTTTTAATCAATATTCTAGGCATACCGCTGTATGTATGTGGTGTTAATAATGGCTACATATTGGGTGTTGGAGCTGCTGCCTCTTCCGGTTACTGCCATGTTGCCGATCGTGCTGTTCCCAACTATGGGAATACTGGACTCTGATCGCACTTGTGCCGCTTATATGAGAGAAACGAACATGATGTTCATGGGTGGATTGATGATAGCTGCAGGGGTACAACACTCCAAGCTGCCCAAGAGGGTGGCCTTGTGGACAGTGCAGGTGGTTGGCTGTTCCCACAGACGGTTAGTACATTTTCTTTTCCTTCAGGAACCATTTGAACCAAAATGTATGATAATATTTTATACTAATTTAAGTAATACTTTTTGCAAAAATTCGTAATCACTACATAGTGATTTCTGTTGTTTATTTCTCTTTTTTGCCTGGATATAACTTTACATACACCAGGATAAACATGAATTTTATATACAGAAGTCAAAAGCAGCATAGTTGAGTTTTATTCAAAAATACTTGATGTAAAAAAAAAAAAATAATACTGTATTTATAAGGCTTCCTTTTATTCCTATTATATAATGTTTAAGCTAAATATTTCATATTTAAAAGCAGTGATCACTTCGATGAATATAATCGCGAGTCTTAAATGTTAAAAAAAAAACAAATCAAGTTCAATACATTTTTATATAATAACAACACACTCAAAAATATATTAAAAAATCTTAGAATATGACATTCGATAGATGGGTGAAAAATTAAGTTTAATAATATACTTATAAATCAAATATCTTTTAAAAAAGATATGAAAGCAGTGCTTATTTTTATAATTTCTTGATGAAGTTTTAGGCAAAGCTTTTTTTTAATGATCTTTATAATTAATCTTCTTATATAGTTTTTAAGTCGCAGAAACCAGCACTGTTGGACACATTATTTAAACCACCCACTGAGTAACCCACCTATTGCTTATCTTTATGACAATATCGTCAACGTCGTTCGTCTAACTTTTAATATGTGATTTGCCACTGTCTTGCCAGAATTCCACTACTAACTAGTTAATGCAAAAACATAATTATATCATTTTATTAAAAAATCAAATCCGGAATATCTATTTCGTCTTCTACAATTCATCAGCAAAATAATTCCGTCTTTTTTTTGTTTCATAAAATCAATATTCACTTGATATAACCGAACAAAATTACTTACTTAATCGTTAAAATGTATACTTAAATTTGGTTTTGTTCTTTTAGTTTAAACTTCGGTCTAACTTTCGTGACGATGTTCATATCAATGTGGGTTTCAAACGCAGCGGCCACGACAATGATGGTACCCATGGTTGAGGCTATACTGGAGGTTTTGGAACAGGTGGGTTTTAAAGGGTTATTACTATCTACCATTATGTTTTCATTACTCAATTAATGAATATCTTGTTGTTTATATATGAATTCATTTTAATAACAATGTTGTGAAAAGAAGTAATTATCATTACGTATTGTGTGAAAATTCTCACACAAATCCCAGTAAGGAATTTTCTCGCACAGATAGAGTTGCCAGACAAAAATAGTGACTAAGTTTTTATTGAATTTCAGCAAGGATTTGGTGAAGTGTATATCAACAAGAAAAAAGCACTTGCTGAGAACGGAAGCGCTGTTAAGCCTGATAAGAATACAGAAGAAGAGTATGTTTATACATATATTTTGCATATTGCAAAACATTAGTTTCTTTGCTTTCATTTAATTTAATTTGCTTCTTTTAAAATAATTGAAAAGATTTGCAGCCAGTATCAGAATTGTTTTGCAATGGCCGTTGTAAAATTATAATTTACTGAAGTAAAATACAGATTGAAAGTGCAAGTGCAATGGATTTACGATATGGTTGAAATGTCTAATATCAATATCACTAATATTTCTTTTCCCACTTAGGCCTCCTGTACCTAGTGACACAACCATCTGTTACTACCTGAGCATTGCATATGCCTCTACTCTTGGTGGATGTGGTACGCTTGTTGGAACAGCCACCAACTCAGCCTTCAAGGGGATTTTCGACTCGTAAGAACATTATTTATATAAAGTTTATTTGTATATCATATATTCTTTACATGGTGTACAGTAAAAGTGACCAATGTGAATTATTTTGTATAAGGTGGAGATAAAAAATTTGTCATATTTATAAAATTTATATTTTTCTGTTCCTAGGGAGTTTCCAGAAATATCAGGGGCCGTAGACTTCTTTTGGTTTATGGCTTATAGCACTCCTCCAATGCTGTTAATGCAGATTCTTGTGTGGTTGTCACTACAAGTGACATACATGGGTATGTTCAGGTATGGAAAGCAATATCTTAATAATTAAATATTTTATAAGAAACATACACTAGTAGATATTCAAACTAAGTTAGATATATCATACTTTATGTGTTAAACATCGATGTTTACTCATGTTCACATGAAGTATAATCTCAAGGATTGTAGAGTTATTATGTCTTTTTTAGATACATGTTGGTTAAGATTAAAATAATATATTTGATTTAATATTACAATTGGTAATCAAATTCATTTTACTCTTTTGTTGCTTATTATAGTTTTCCTTTTTTTTACTCTCTTAACTATTTGTGGATTTTAAAAAGTGTGCTTCTCACCAGGCCGAATAGCGAGGCTGCCAAAAGGGCTTCACAGGCTTCAGGTGGGTCGGAGACAACCATGAACATTATTAGACAACAATACAAGGGACTCGGACCAGTCACCTTCCATGAAAAGGTGGGAATTAATAATTATTTTACCATTACATTCATTTCTTTACCCTCCTCCTATACATTTATGTATTTGAACATTATATACATAAGAGACTGGGTACAAAAAATTCTATTTAATTAAAATGTACATAAATAATACAGTTGAATATATAATAATTGAAATAATTATTAATTATATAAGCATAAATTACATGGAATATAAACAGCACTCACTCAAAAATGAACTTTTTTTTAAATGATCACCACAAACCATTAAAACAGTAGTTAATAAATATATTTATATTACTATTATTTAATAATATAGTATATTGTATGCCTCTCTTTCTTGACTATGATACAGGAGCAAAGTTTTATTTAAAATGTATTATTATGTTCCCAGGCCTCAGGTACATTATTCATCCTGGCCGTGTTCCTGTACATCTTCAGGAAGCCGGGCTTCATGTTGGGTTGGGCTGATGTCATTACATCCATGTAAGTGTTTGACAGACGGTGGCTCAACCAACAATACTAACACATATACAGTAGCTTGTGTTTCCGTACTATCAAATAAAATATGTTACAAACATTTATTGTATATACAATTTTCTTTTTTCTTGAGCTTGAGATTTAATTCTTGTTATATTTTTAATAAATCTGAATTGTGTAACAACTGTAATATATGAATTTAATACTAAAATATTATGTTAATCACAATTTTTATTATTTTATACATATTTTTATATTTAACATGTGGCTTTAATTATTAATTCATTTGCAGGAGAGTAAAGGATGGTGTTGTGTCAATTCTCATTGTTGTCCTGATGTTTATTCTGCCTATGTCAGTAGACTTCATCAAGTTCTTCACAACTACCGCATCATGTGAGTATATTATTAGTATAATATATACACTACCGACAAAAAGTTTGGAAGCACCTGTATTTTTTAGTAAAAATAT
>DVQO01000524.1:0-15785 GCA_018231785.1 Danaus gilippus | reverse complement strand
TCAAACCTTCTCCCTGAGAGAAAGAGGCCTTTGCTCAGCAGTAGGCTCTGATAGGCTGATGATGATGATGATAATGATGTAGTTTTAGACTTTTAATAAGTAATTAAAATTTAGACTTTTAAAAAGTAATTAAAATTTGAACTATGTGGATGAAAATAATAAATATAATAACATCATAAGATCAGTACATTTATAAACGCTTTTAAACCTTTCTCTAAATGTAATGTGGAATTTATTTAAGTGTTCGTCATAAAAATATATAGGCTTACTTTTAAAAGGTATCAGTTAAATCCTCATGAAAAATCTTTAAATGCTAATTTAATTATTAAATAATATCATATGTTAATTAATTTTGAATTTCCTACGCAATGAAGAATATTACTATCACGAAGCGAGTTCATTAGCCGTTGCAGCTGTGCGCTATATTTTACAACTGTACAATTTCCTCTGTGACACTTTTGCTGCATATGGAATAAAAAAATCACCATTTATTCAATATTGCTTTGAATGTTTCAATTTATTTAAGCGTGATAGCATTAATGTCTGTTTGTTACGAACATAAAATAAAACGCTTACAATTCATAATGAATTTAACGTTGCTGTAAATGTAGATTTTTATCCGTATAAAAATGATAAAAAACGGTATAGAGTTACACTTGATTACTTGTTCTCAAAAAAAAATTTGAATAACAAATATAATAAAAATTGCAATTATACATACAAATGTTAATAAATCAAAATTTCTTTTGATTTAAAACAAAATATCCAACTAATTAAGTCTAAAATATGATTTAAGCCCGGATTTTGTACCACATTAACATAAACGAAGAAATATTAACGGAACATGGGCGTAATATTTTACGTGTTTTTCGCGAACATTTTAGCATTCCGTATTGAATTTTATTTATGCCTCCAATAAGTGACATACATTTACGTGTAACATTGCTTTTGTGATTTATACGGGTACAAATGATGTTCTCTTAATGGTTGAATTTTTATTAGATTGGAAAACGTTCATAAATATCAGCAGAGTTGCGTACAAACGATAAAATTTTCCATACAATACATAAATTGATGTATGTATATCTAAAATTGATTATATAGATAATAGCAACAATTACTTAGAGGGTTTGAATATTTGTGTCATTTAATATTGTAAAAACTAGATTACTTTTATATATAATCTGCATTTTTATAAAAAATAACTGTAATGGAGTAAATATTTGTTTATGCTAAATGAATAAAAATATTTGATTTCACGATGTGTATATGTGAAATTGTCTGACGATATTTATATTTTTATTATTTCTTTACCTACACTGCCTAGTACTTGAATGTCATAAATCAATATTTTTTTTAAATATTTCAAAAAATATATAAGAATTTTTAATTTCTTTTATAAGGTAAAAATACAAATATACATTCGTTCGAGTGAAATCGTAGTGAAATATTTTCAATTTTTATGATAGCAGTTATATGACAAAAAGTCCCGGAAAAGCCTCGAATATATTTAGCAGAAGCAGATTCATGAAATTGAAAAATATCTGACCCACGGACATATTTTCTCAGATATCACGTAACATTTGTCACTTCTGCAAGGGATCCGCAGCCAACTAAAGTTATACGTCTTCAATACAAAATAATATGTCCTTGACCGGACGTAAATAAAATATGGTGTAATATCACGGTTCCGGCTACGTCAACGATATTAAATTCCGCATTTAAATAATGGCTTGGTTCTTTGTAGTTCACGCTCTATACTTTAATAAAATTACCTCAGTGCTAAAGGTATAAGCTTCTTACAGTACGGGACTAAATCTTTAAGGCGGGTTACATAATAGTTACATGTAAGGTCTTTGAAATATGTTCAATTACTCGTGTAGACTTTAAATATAAGCATCGAATAGTTAAAATTCTTTAGAACATTTTTATAAAAAAGAATACAATAATTTTCATATAAAGATATACAATAAACAGATATGAAAGTGAAATTTAATTGCATGTTAACGAACGAATTCGTTATGTAAAATTTATATTCCCGACAAAAAGTTTTCATTTCAGAAGCTATTACTCAAACGTGTAGGTTCGTTCTCAAATGAGATTTCATAATTAACGTAAGCCAGGTCGGCCCGTCAAGTGCATGTGAAAATTTAACGAGAGGAGCGAATGGGTGCTTTAGATCTATCTCAGTGTCACTACCGCTGAAATATATTATAAAACCACGGTAATTAGTTTTGTATTTTAGAGTATGTTAAGTTTTCTTAATATAAATTATATCTTTACTGATATAAAGTTATCTTTAGTCTAAGCTTTGATGTTAATTATTTTAAGTAATTGGATTAACCTTCTAAAATAAACTATGAAATATGTACTTACAAATGATGTGATATCAAATTTATTTTAATTTATTTAAACTTTAGATATTAAATTTGTACTCTAAATTTATTAAGAGATTAAATTGAGAATTTTTCATTCAAGATTTTGATTCTCAATTATAAAGGAGAAGCTTAAGAAACGGGAACAATTATAATTTTACAAGGCAAGTTATGGGTTTCTTTACTTTGTTAACAAGTTGTTTTTTTTTTTTGGAGAAATAAGAAATAATCCTCAATTAGTGTCATCATTTTATAAAGGAAGCTTTATATTTAAGTAAATTAATGGTAGCCGTATATTTTCTTGGAACTCAAAGTACATATTTGAATTTGTCTTGACATGATGAATTGAATATTTCAGCGCTGAATTTTATTAACAATTTAGAAGACCTAATATAATCGTGTTGTTGTAAAACTAGTTAGTAAAATTTCATTATTATTTTATTTCAGAAGATATAGAATCATTAACAGTAAGTGTTAAAAATATATTTTAGTATTATATGGATATAAAATAATCCACATCTAAGAATAGAATGTTGTAACATAATTATTTTAGAGGTTTGGTTTAATTACAGTGATTTGGTATTAATTAAAAGCGAAATTGTTATCCGTAAATAGATTTGGTAATTTCATCTTGATTTATAAAAACAGGAATAAGGATAACATAAACATTAAGCACTGTGTCTAAAAATTGTTACATGTTTTGTTTGTTTGGAAATAAGACACTTTTCTAAATTACGACAAATTGTTATAACGATATGTTGGTCAAAAATAAAAAAAATCATTTATTTATTAAAAATACGCATATTTTATATAATTTTAATATAAAATTGTTCATCTGTTAAGCTTTTTAAGGGTAATCATTTATTATCTGATACTCGTATAAATATTTATTGTAAATATCAAAACAATATAATACAAATACTTTTATAGTAAAAAAAGATTGTATGAAAAAATTATAATAGGTAGTTGTTAAATTATTATTGTTTAATTTTTGAAAATCAATTGTAATTAAGCAATTAATGAGCAAATATCGTCGCGAGTTTGAAAACATGCCTCAAGCAATAAAATATAATAGTCTATTGGGTCAATGACTTCGCTACAACGGCAAAATGGCTCACAATATTATATCAATGAAATCATTTTGCATACATATACGTGATTATAAGGTAAATCAATAAAATAATATTAGACAGAAATTTAACAAATTAAATCCACAGATCGCTGTTTGTTGTTTTTGTTGGATAACGGGAAAACTATTATATCAACCATTAGCCGTTGTAGTTCGGCAATGATTAGGTTATTTTAATTAATGATTAATTATGTGGTATTTATAATAAGTATCAGTAATGAATTTGTTTTGTTGTACCCTATTTTAATTCTAATAATAATATAATATCGCTATTTACTTACAATACGAAATTATAAAAACAGTTTTACCTTACGGTTGTGAAGACGTGATGTTTAATGCGATTCGCAACTAGAATACAAAACTCATTGAGCCTTTATTACCAGAAGATCTGGTTTTTACTCACTCTTACTCTCCTAATAATTTTATATTACTATCTTCATTTTGCCATATAGATAAAATATCACTTTAATTGAAGTGTCAAACACAAATTAATATACAGCTAGTATCGCCGTCACAGAGCTAGTGTGTTGTTTCAGTCCAGATAATCTTCCCAAGCCTGTGTGTAGATAGACATTAGACTAAGATGCGTCCTACTTAACTAATCAGATTATGCAATACTTGATTGATCCTTAACACAATGAATAGCTTTTATAATTTTCAGTATAACATTATGAATTCATCTGATATCTTCATCTTCATTATATATCTTCTGATAATAGGTATATATACATATACATACATAGTAGAAAAATGTTTCAATGTCGAATAAATCTTCCATATCTAGTTTTGATTTGTAGTAAATAGAAAAGAAACATAGTTGATAATTTTTTTTATATGTTTTTTTAACGATTTGTGTATTACAAAGACAACATTACTGAAGCCATTTTGCTTTTGGTTTGTTTCCGACAGTAAAACTTTAAATGTCAAAGCTTGGCTTTTGCCCAATTTTTTGTTAGGCATGTCCCTGCAAAGCGTTCCGTTTTGTATTTTTTTCATAAAAAATGGCGTCACTAATGAATTCTTGAATTTTAAATACTGATTTATTTATTCCAGTCATTTTAAAATGCATATAAAAATTAACGTTCTTGTCACATGATAGCAGTTTTTCATATTAATGGTATAATATGACCAAATTTTTAATACCAATGGAAGGCACACACCATACAATGACCACGATAATATATTGCCAACCGTAACCGCATGACACTTTTTTATAAAAGTAACTCAATTTACTTCCATATAATTTTAGTGCAAAATTATCATATAAAAAATATAAGAACAATACTTATTGTTCGCTGAGAATCATCTCGAGTTGGCTAATGTAAATAAGACAAACTTATTTAGTAGAGCATTCACATAACAATAGCACCTAGTTCAAGGTAAGGACCCGTTAGGATGCAGCCACAGCAATTAGTCGTTGGCGTCAGATGGTAAATATTAACACTGGTAATTGTATCCTGAACGTCAGCTCCCTGGATGTTCGTTACAGTGCCCACTTGCAACCTGAATACAAATGAATCTATTAGCTGAAGGAGCGCGGATAGTGGATAGGATCGGCACCAATATCACGTCTCCACTGTCATGTGTGTTAGAATTCTATTATTTGTACAAACACCAAGCTTATATTGGGGATACGAATAATTTTAAAAGTCAGTACACGTTGTTGAGTAAAAATATTATTGCGTATATACCACATATCCCAATGAAATAAGTTTTTAGATATTACATTATTTCTCTTCAAATATATTTATTTTGAAATTCATTCCTTCTCTGTCGACGTAGTTGTTGTGTTCATCCTGCGGCTAATACGGCATTTTGATTTTCAATATGGTTTGATAGGGTAATTTTGGGACCTTCTTAAGTATAGACTATACATAACAGTCGAAAATTATATGGTTATAGGTCAAAGCTAAGGATTATTAAAACATCTTATTAGAGATATTACTAAATTACAAATTCTTCAAAATGTTAAATAAAAAAAAGGTATCATATAGTTAGTATAGTGGTGTCAACTTAGATATAGTCCTACACTACCTATATGTACATATAGCATAAAATTATTTATGGAAGATACCTTGTTATAGATATAAAAACTCTTTTTTGTTTTCCACTTCATTACGCCAACGTTGGGATAATTGGGCCATTATATAATGCAATTTATCGTTTGTAAACGTTGATACCTATCAGATTCGACCCTTACATCAGGGTGGGATAGTCACTCATTATTAAATATAATTCACAAGCTCTCAAACGCAGCCCTGTTGGCGCTGACTACAAAAAGTACCGATATACTTTATACCCTGCATGGCAAATCAACGTTGGAAAAGGGGAATATATTGTAAGGGCCGAAAATTGAATTGGGTGCTCGTAAATTTACACCATTCCCGACAATCTAAAATATCATAAAGATATTTTCATGTTTGTTGTAAATAAAGAAATTTGGCCTTCAAGAGAGTTTACTGTGAAACGTCGGCTTTAAAAGAAATGTTTTTATTGTGATTTGGTATTCATTAAAAAATCAAAATAATTGTGTTCAATTCAATATCTTTTTATACAAATGCAATTGTTTATACCAAAGCTAGTGCACAAAAGCGAGTGCGTGGGAACCTATCAATAAATGAAATATTAGCAGGCGTAGGTTTTTAAATATGAAAAATAACTTCAAACGGATTTTACGGCGTGTATGTTTCCATATCTATTCCGGATATTGATCCACAATAGTCGAAAGACTAATTGACTCTGATATGATATAGTAGTAAAAATATCTCGTGTTGTAACATAACACAGTAACAGTCCTTTGAGAAAAAAATTAGAATTTATTTTGTTTGCTTCATATATATTTCATCTTTATTTTTATTTTCAGTGCAAATTTTAGTTCAAAATGTTATGTTCAAAACTATGTATAAAACCTAAAAAACATAATAATTTCTATATAAGTTGTTATATCCGTTGCTTGTGTGTCAGTAAGCCGAAAACAGCGAAATTATTTTTAAGATATTCTGTGTGAATATTACGTAATCGTACAAGAGTTATAGGTAAACATTTTTTTTTGTAACCCTGAGTTAGTTCGCTTTTGATAAGTTAAAAAATAAAAACCATTTCGATCCAACATTATTTGAATGAATGACAATAACAACGAATAAATGCAAACAATTGTACTTTGAAGAGTGCATATTGTGTTTTATATCGTTAATACATTTTCATTCCATTGTATGTATGTGTATTATAATCATCTACTATCTTATTGTAGTGAAATGTTTCTGGGTAAGAGTTTCTAAAAATAACTTGACTAATTAAATCCGTAAATATAATTTATTTAAAAGTTTTTTGTTCATATAAAATAGAAGAGTAAGTATATTGCTCCAAAGAAATATACCTTATTTTTTCATATCCTTCCTTAAGAAGTTTTTAATTTCCTTAGATTAAACGAAGCCTTAATTTAATATCCAGTGAAATCATGTTGATTTTTAAATTATATTATTTACCTTGGGGAAATATTTGTCACTATCCGTTCTCAACTCAGACAATGGGTCGACTATAGCTAGCTATTATTATAGTATAATTTATTTGTGGAAATTCATTGAACCAACATAATTCAAACATTTCCCTGACAGTGATCACAAGATTACTGCTGATATTCCGTATACTTTGTTGTTAAGGAGGCTCAACATTTAAACAATTGATACTATTATCAATAGTTTCAAATGTTAAATTTCCCAAGTTATATTATTATTAATTTGTAGAAATTTTCAAATCATTATTTCGTGTGATAAAGTTTCATTCTAAACACCTTTATAAGTGGTTAAGTTTTTGAAATAGGTCGAGTGTTACTTTTTTAAAGCTAAATTAAATCTGACCTAGTCGGAGAAGATGTTTTACTTGGCACGTTCATATATTTATTCCTGTAAAAAGGTTTCACTTTTAAATTTTGTAGCTGGCGTGAAAGAAGCTTTCAGCTTCTATATTTCTCTGCAAAATTTGACTGGTATTTTATTTTCTATAGTGCTAATGATAAAAGTTTTTAAAATGAAAAATTCAGTTTTAATGTAAGTTGATCTGTTATGAGAATAATACAGGTCGGGCTCTACGTTAATGATGCTTGAACTGCTAACTGTTGGCTGTAAATTTCTGTCTTTATAGTTGAAGTCTTTTTCATTCCTCCTGTGTTTTTCTCTAAAATGCGAAACTTGCTGAATTCGCTTCAGAAAGTTTTATGTAAAATTAATGACTGTAACGTAAATTATATTTTGTATAAATAATAAGGAGAATTCCAAACAACTTATATTCCACGTGTTTGAATGATGTTAAAGAATGTACTGGTTTAAAACACAATTAAAACTACTTAATTCATGAATCCTGTAACCCTTATTAATTATTACTATATTTCGAGCGTAATTCGATGTACGAAATCATTATCTTGGTAGATATTTCCATTAACGGTCTTGTGTCATGATGTAATCCTGAGCGTCAATACTAAATGCGTACATTAGCTCATTTCCCACACTAAGCCTTTAAGTGTCAATTAGGATAAGTGTCTGAACACATACGTAGTTCGTCGTCATTCAAGTAATGTTTTATTCATGCTATAATAGACTGTTGCAGGTGTCTCTAATTATAATACAAGAATTTTAATTGTTGTATAATATTATTCTGTAGTTCAATTGAAATACAGTTTCTTTTTGTTATTAAAAAGTTATAATTATCATTTCTGATAGTTTCTTTTATGTTTTAGTAATTTATTGTATGGCGTCATTATTTTGGTTTTATTATGGCACATAAATAATTATTTTAAGATATTATTTTTTGAGTTAACATAATTTCAGTGTATAGGAAATTTAAGGAAAAAACAACAAAGAAATAATGTTGCAACAATTTTAATAAATTTTCTTATCTACATCCTAATAAATTTATAAACTTTTCATCACTATTTTATTCTCTATCTAATTTACCTTATGGGTAAATATATGTATCTACAAATCTAATCTACAGTTCCAATGCAGCTACGTATTTAAACATATGGCTATATAGCCTAACCATAAAATAATAGTGTCTATTGTCGTTAAATTCACTAAAACAAATAAATCTTCGGTGACTAGTACTTTAAATATGAGTATTATATAATTTTATCAAATGATACATTACGATTTTTCGTCATCCCCAATAAAATATTATCCGTAGAAGCTGTCGTTGAATGTTGGATAATATCTTCTTTGCTTTGTATGGAGTGGTAGTCGTTCATTTCAGACCAAGCGGGGTCTGATTTTGCGATTCTTTTTCTTTCTTTAAATTTTGTATATAATAAAACAGTTACCATTACGAAGAACACTATGAATCCTAGTGAACAGCCAACAATCAAGCCAGTGCGACGATTTAATATAGACGAAGTTTTGTAATCTTTGCTACTTTTTGTTTTAATTGATAGTGGTTTTTTTATCGTGTCAAAAGTAACACATTCACTTGCTGTAGACTGTGCAATCAAAGATGCTGCTATGTTACGATTCATTTTTGCAGTAGTGTTACTTTCGAAATCCGTAGCGTTGATCCCTATGAAATCTTCATTCAGCAAATTGATGACAGAATTATCATACATTGTTAACAAACACGCCATGTAATTCATATTCGGCTCCAAATCAGTTATAAGAGTAGACGTTGAATTTAGATCTACGTGTTTTAATTTCACCTAGAACAAAAGTAAATTAATAAAAATCATACTTCGGAACATCAAAGAAAAGTTTAAACATTTTCTTACGTCGGAAAAGGTGACTTCGTTGTAATATAACACATGTAATGCTTTTACAGAAGTACGATTTCTGATAAGCCATGTTACTAAAACTGAATTATCATCCTGTTTGTCTGCAGATAACTGGACGATAAAAGGTAGATCACATTTTTCTTTGGGATAATCCTCATTAAAACAAGTAACAGTATACTGTTTTATTATTTTCGGATGATCCTGAATCCAAGTCCATGTGTTATTCTTTTGGCAACGACAGATTATAACGTTATCTAAAAATTAAATCAATGTTATTAACTTCTAGAGGCATTACAATATAATCAAATGTTTGTATATGTAGTTCACAAAAATTATATATACCTTGTATGGAGATGTCTTGTATATGATTTTCTATTGATGTGAGTAACTCCAAAGGTATTGTTTGAAGTTTATTATGCTCTAGATCTATTTTTACAATCTTATTTAGGTTATTGAAAGATGTAGCTGATAGATATTTAATATTATTATAGGCCAGATAAAGAACAGTTAATTCTTTTAAATTTATTAAATGTTCGTTCAAAATGTTTTGTAGTTTATTGTGAGAGAGATCTAAAAGCTTTAAATTACTTAAATCCTCGTCAAAAGATTCCATTGACTCAATATTATTATAAGATAAACATAAAGTATTCAATTTAACAAGTCCGCGAAAGTTGCTTGTTTTAAGTTGAGTTATTCTATTAAAACTCAAGTCTAAGTTTTCCAAAAATATTAATGTGGAAAACGGGCTAATTGAGAAACGACGAATTTTATTAAATTTTAAGTAAAGATGACGTAAATTGATAAACAAATTCAGAGTCGTGTCCTCAATAATAGTCATATTTGTAAAACAAATATGTAATTCATACAGGCTTGTTATTAGCGTGTTATTGTCTGAGCTCTTCGGTTTCCAAGAATGTGTCGGATTTTTACTAATATCTAAATTAATAAAAGAAACACCTAATCTTTTGTGTGTTGTCAAGAAATCGAAATGTGCCATGTTATTGTAAGAAATATTGATATTTTGTATGTTTGGAAAAGTATCAAATATTATTTCGGGTAAATAATCTAATCTATTAAAGCTAATGTCGAAAAATATTACATCATTTAATATCACTTTGTTTGTGCACGTTACAGAATTTATTTCATTTTTACGAAATATTAATGATTTTAGTTTCTTAATATTTTTCAGGCCACTTAATTCAATCTTTTGTAGTAAGTTGTCTGAAAAGTCTAAAGTTTCTATTTGCGTGAGATTTTCAAATATACTGTATGGCACGTAGTCTAAAAAGTTATTGCTAACATTAAATACGGTTAAAGAATTGAACATGTTAAATAGTTTTTCAGGGATTGTACTTATAATATTTTGGGCTATGTTAAGCTTTACTAAATTTTTATTGTTGATAAAGCTATCTTCTACAAGTTTTTCAATGTTGCAATGCTCTAAATTAATAGATTCTAAAAGAGGAAGATTTAAAAACGCCTCTACTGGCAAATAGTCCAGAATATTAAACGATATAGATAGAAATTTCAAGCCTGGAATATCGAGACATAATAAATCACTCGCCTTCAAAGAGTTGTTTCGAATCGAGAGAGACTTCAAGTTATTTAAACCTTGAAAAGTGCCATTCTCAATAACTTCTATATCGCAATTATCTAAAAAAAGCGAACTTAACGGCAATCCATGCTGAAATAGATTTCTATGAAGTATTTTGAGAGGATTATGTGATAGATTAATACTTCTTAACTTTTTCAAAGTATCAAAAGCCATATCATAAATATATACTATTTTGTTGTATGACAAATCTAAATCTTCTAATTCACTTAGGCCGAAAAATGTATAGCTAGTAATATTTCTAATTACATTAAAATGTAAATCAAGATAGCGAGCTGCGTTAAGTCTTTGGAAAGAAAAATCATTGATAAATAGTATCTCATTAAAACTAAGTTCTAATTGTGTTAGATAAGTTAGATTGTTATAAGTATTTTTTTCTATAAATTTTAAACGGTTGTATTTTAAATTCAATTGATTTAATTTTTTCTGTGGCCCCAATATTAAACTATTTAATGTAGATAACTGATTGCTTTCTAAAGATAGAATAAGTAATTTCGAATTGCTCAAAGGAAGAATGTTGTTTATTTCAATGAGGTTGTTGTGGTGCAAGAAAATATATTTCAGGCGTGACATCTTCTGAAAAGTGCCCGATTCTATGACTGTTATTCTATTATTATTTAAATATATTTCTTCGAGATGAATGGAATTAATAAATAACGATTTGAAAATAATTTTGAGCCAATTATTATTAAGTCTTACCTCCTTAAGATGATTTAGATTAAAGAATGTTTTATTATTTATATCACTAAAGTTATTATTGTCTAAATGTAATTTCGTTAAATTCTTATTATTAGTCAAAATATTATGTGGCACTTGATTTAAATAGTTAAAATCTAATTGCAGTTCTTCTAAATTTTCTAAATTACTAAAGCTCTCACTATTTATATTATGTATGCAATTTTGGTTTAAGTGTATTATAGTTATTTTACTACAGTTAAAAAAGGAATCTATTGGCACTTCAAGTATATTATTATGGCTTAAAAATACTTTATTTAAAGACGGCATATTGCAAAATAGGCCGTGGATATGGTGCAAATGGTTGTGATTTAAATCTATGGACTCTAAATTCTTATTAGTTTGAAATAAATTCGTGTGTAACATTTTTATTCTATTGTGACTCAAATCTAAAGACGTTAAATTAACTAAGGAGTAGAATGCTCGGTAATGTATGTTAGTTATGAAATTAAAATGAAATGACAAAACTTTTAGGGACGGACTAAATTTAAGGCAGTCTTCGGAAATAAATTCAAAATTATTGGAATTCAAATCTAAATATTCTAGCGATAATATATTATAGTTATCTACGGTTGCAATGGAAAAGATTTCATTCCAAGCTAATTTTAGTGTCAGTAGATACTTTAAATGAGCTATTGAAGTCAATGGGAAAGTAGTGAGACTATTTTCGCTAAGGTCGATCTCTGATAGCGATGATTCCAAACTTTTGAATGCCGTATCGGATATATGTCGCACCATATTCCCTTTCATGTTCAACTTTACTAATGGAAGTCCAAAAAAACTATAGCTCGGAATTTCTTCAACATGGTTGGAAATTAATTCAAATGAAATTAGCTTGAGCATACCGGATAGTGCTTTTTGCGGTATAAACTTAATTTTGCTTGACAAAATGCTTAAGCTTTCAAGGCACTTTCTCAATGGCATAAACGTTTCATCGTCAATGTATCTTATGTTAGTTCGAGATATATGTATGTGTTTGATACAAGAGCCTTGAGGTATAAAATGTGGTCCCAATTCTTCCTCACTGCCGTCGAGATCGTATATAGAAAACGCGTGCACATTACTAACTCTTTTGAGGGCATTTTTTATATCTTTTAATATCGTGTCTTGGCAATCGAGATATACGGCTGGAATTAAAAACAGTAATATTTAAATAATACATAATATTACAATATATGAATATGAAATTAATTGCTTACCATCTTCAAAAGTGTAGCACGTGCATTTACTGTTCTGCATCAACTGGGAGCACTCCAAGGTATTTTCAGTTCGGCAAGTTTGGAATATAAATAGAAGGAGTGATAATATTTTAGCAATACCATTGTCATTTTTTTGTATCGCAGAATAAAAGTCCCTTATCATAATTACATCCTTATTTGTTTTTTAAACGTCACTTTATATTGCCATTGTTTAACCTGAAACAAAAGTAGCCCTAAAGTAATTCTATCCGCCTTGCCAATATAAAACATCACAACTTCCGAGCTTAAGTAAGGAAAGGTTATCTTATTCAATAAATGTAACAAAAGCAGAAAACATAGATAAGTTCTAACACCAAAGGAAATAAAATAATATGAAACTTTTAATTGTTATCAACATATAAATATTTTATTAAGATCATTAGGTATATTTTGTACTACGTCATATTTTATTATTTCAATAAAATACAGCCGACTTTATAAGCGAGCGTCCATAAAAGTAATCAATACATTTAATATTAATATTAGTAATAATAATTAAACTTACCTACGTGTTCGCTGTTTGCTTCGTTGTACTCGCTGTTAATTACTAACAGAGTTATCCTTTAGTGGTTAGAGTTCATTTTTGTGACGCAACATCCCGAAGGAGCGATGTGCGCCTGTCCTTGAATTTTTAAGGTTCACCACACGAGTATCGAGCTGTTCCAGCCGCGTACAAGTTTTTTATTTTTATCAAGGTATTTTTATCGCGCAACACAGAACGCTTGAGGTCATTAGAAAGCTCGACTGAAGACTGCCGCGGCGGCGCGCGCTGTATAGGTCACCGCCGTTGTTGCGGCACCCCCGACCCACTATTATTATACTTTTATGACAAATCGGAGTTCGGACAGATATTTTTTTTAAAAGTGCTCTCATCCTCTCAACATTGATTTACGATATGTTGGATAGAATTTCAAACAATTGCTATATTCAGCTATAAAAATAATTCTTGTTATTTTCCTGGACGAAACACGTAACTAGAAAATATATTTTATTACAAAGTTTCTTTATATATGGGTATGATTGAAAACACAATAATTTCTTTGTTTTCAAACAAGGTCACTAAAGCCACTTTAACATTTCTCGTGCCAACAAAAGTGTAGACGAAAACTAGAACGCAATCCCAACGTTTTATTACTAAAAATTATGTTGAATTTGACTGTTAGAGGCGTTCTTATACTTAATAATTTACTTGATTTTTCTTCGAGTTGATAATTTCGAACGGGAATCAATAGGAAGGCAATCGTCCCATAAATGTATTATATACAGTAATTTCAGCAAAAATTTAAATTATTTTTAATAATAATTAATAACTGAAATATTAATTGAAACTGATCATTAATTCTGTTTGTTTATTTGTTATATGAAATATAATAATGTGGAAAGAAACTTAAAGGATATTATTCTGATTATATTATTTCTTATTAATTGTTTCTATATTATCGGGATAGTGTTGTCATGATTTTAATCAATCCTTATTTTTTGATCTTCAAGTTGAATGAATTATTATATTTAATTATTATATTGAGAAATTATTTTATCTCATAACTTAATAAGAGATTTTCAATATCACTGCGTTTTTTAAAGGTAACACGCAGAACTATTTACTAAACATCAAAAATATTTTTGTCTCACCAAGGCTGATGTTAGAAAAAATTATTAATCTATCTAAAAAATCTCGCTTACATAAGTTCAGTTACTTGGAAGTTTTCTGTAATCATTAAATCGTATTTTGTAAGGATGCATATTATATTATTTCATTAAACAAAGTCATTTTTAAGATATTAAGGAAGTATAATTTTGTCTATGTACATAAAGATCAAAATGTTTGGGCTGCACTGGAGTATGGTTCCTTGTAACGGAAAGCAGATAGCTTTATACAGAATCCGTGTTTTCACAGTTTAGGTCTGACGCTGCACTCGAGCAAGCAGTAAATCCGACCAGGCGTTTTATCCACAGCTTTTAGACTACAAGTAGGTCACAGAAGCGCTGGCTATTCATTATCACCTGATAGGTCATATAGTAGCATACTTTTAATCTGAAATAAAAAAAGGTCCCGTCGGTGCTAACTTTTAGTAGTTTCTAAAAATATATACCCTATCAAATAAATATCTGGTGGAAGACAATGTTTTTTTATTTCAGAAATATATGTTTATTATGTTAGCCATATATTAAAACTATTAGTTATGTACATGAAATTCTGTAGTTTCAAATATATTACCAGTAAATAGTAGCAACATGAGTTCTCCGTCAGAAACACAAAACTTTCTATATGTGGGATTTGAAAATAATCCAGGAAACAATGGTTCTGTTAATTTATATTAACCACTGATAAGAAGAATCATTAATGGTCTGTTTACACAAATAACGGAATTGCTTTACTTTGAAAGTACTTGCCTCCGATAGGCTTAAAAACAGAGTTTTGGATTATTACGAAAAAATGACAAGAATTTCAATTTGTTATGGAGAAAAGTTCTAAATGTAGGCACTGTCACGGCTACGGCATTAGATAGATACTACGTGGCACACATTTTCCAGGAGGATTTGGATATTAAGTAGGGTTTTATTTGTTATGACACGCGCTAAAGGCCTCCCGTTTCAGGCATTGTCTATTTAAGCTGGAATACATTTTCAGATAATCCTTTTTGATTCGTCATCAAACTCCGGGCCTTTTAGATTTGAAACGATTCTATCCTATACGTGAGCATGCATTTCGTTAAAAGTTTGCATTCAAATACCTTTATGCAACCGTTAGTTAGATATAAGTGAAAATACCTTGTGACTAGACAGACATAGTATTTTTTGAATTGTTCATATACGTACAAATATCTCAATGTATCTTGAAAATGCTGTGCTTTCTTTATATATAACTAGTTTTTGCCCGCGACTTCATCCGCGTTAATTTCTTCATTGGTAATATATGTATAGCTCACCGGGCGAACTCTGT
>DVQO01000523.1:0-15803 GCA_018231785.1 Danaus gilippus | reverse complement strand
CTTGACACAATTGTTATACCGAAAACTTAATATCGGGTTATGCTTACATAACAAAGTACATCATTATATGTTTCCAAAATATGAGGTAAAATAAAGTGTTTGTTTGAAGTTTCCACACCAAAAAATATATGTTTTTTTTGTGTGTGTATAATATCGTTTTCATGCATTGTGTAGGTTATGTGAGTTAATCGAGCTGAAAGTATACAACAAAAATACAGTAATAACTTTTATAAGTAATTGTATATCATAAAAACTTTGAAACTTTGAACACTAAGTCTGAATTAAAACGAAGCACTGAATTAAAACGAAATGAATTACTAGCTAGGAGTGCATACCTTATGATTATTACAAGATTTGATATTTTTCTTATAAGCAAAAAATCATTAGGTAAATTTCTTTATAGCCGTGAATGTTTCAAAATGTTGTCATTGCTGTCAGATTGATGTCATCAAACTGGTAACGCGTTTGATTCGTTTTGCTTCTATAATAACGAGCTCGTTACATATAAATAAAAATACTTTATTTTTGAAGCAAATAAATACTACTCACGTATATTTATTATAGAAAGTGAGCGAAAATATTAAATGAAAAACAACAAATTTATTGTTTTCCACGGGTCTCATCTATTGGACATTTTGTCGGCAAATCGTTTGATAAGAGACGGTGTTGACATAATCAAAGCTTTGTTACGAGAAAAGCATAAATTTTCATGCAAAAATGTTGATTTAAGCTTAGGTTGTATTAAAAATATTTTAAATATTCCATATTATTAATCACAATTTAGTGTGTTTACTAATTTATTAGTCTATATTTTTTATTTCCCAGAAAAAATATTGTTAATAAGTAGTTTCATTCCATATATTTTTATAAGTATATGTTAGTTTTTATTACAGTTCCATAAATTTTTTATTAACTATCCAATTTCTTTTATACTTTTACGACAAGATTACATAAAAATTTCAAATTAATCTAAACATGCTATGCATCTTTCATTTGTTCTCTGTTATTATTGTCGTCGTTGTCATAATTTTGATTACTTTGTTCTTTCATCAGACGAAAAGCTATTGAATGAACCCAGCGCATGTGTTTTGTTATAAAAGTGTATTTATATGTGTATCACTTTCATCATATTACATAATTTTATTAAATATTGCTTCGTAATTATACAAATTATATGTTCATCTACTTTTCAATATGCTGTATAGATAAACTATGCATATTTGTACATATATACATCCTTGCATTCTGTTAGTTATATCAAAAGCTGAGTTATCTATGCTTGTTAAGGAAGTTTCCCGCGAGTGCAATCAGTTTTCTTTTTTTTTACTGAGTTATAACAAAAAATGGTGTCGTAATCTATTGTACCTAAACATTTATGATCTTATATTGTCCTGCAATATATCAGAATAAAATTTCTATAAATTTTAATATTGTAGTAGAGCATTGGAAGCAAAATTTTATATATTGTTTATGGTTCCTACTCGTCTAAAATCCAATAAATAATAAAACAGTTTTTCCTTCGCGACCCTACTTTTTATTATTCAATGGGTAAAAATGAATTTCTCTCATTGTTGCTTTGAACTTTGTTATCACTGCGGAAAATGTATTAAGAAAATTCACCTTTTGCACCCTAGATAACAAATCCATCTTTATTTTTCTGTGCATTAGACTGAAAATTGTTTGAATACAATTTTTCAATGAGAAAAAACTTCAATATTTTGGTTTTGAATCAATCATTAACAGGTAGAATTGGTGAAGGAACTTAAAATCAGTTTTTATTAAATTTCATGCGAAGGGTATGTCCTCAAAATTATGCTGATCCAAGTAGTGTCAATATATATAAGTCAAGCACGCTTAAACGATTAAATGTCAAAGTTAATGTTACTGGTGGACAATATTATACTACGATGTAATTCATACTTATAAAACCAGCTGAAAGCTGAAAGCATCTGAACAGCTAATACTGACATAACTAACAACAACGGAGTTTCATAATCTTATTGAATATCGAATATCACTCTAATGATGGCTAGGACCGAAGTCCAAACTTTACATTCTAGTGCAAAATTGTACAAAGTTATTTTGAAATATAAATAGTATGATGATGCACCCCATCATTTTGAAAGTATACTAAGAATTGAGCTTTTATGGCTGTAAAAAGATAAATGGTAAATGTTTTCTCATTGAAAAAATAATATTACCTTAAATTTAAAGGGACATAAAATATCGGCTGAAATTCAAAATCTCAGTGAACTGATCCTTTTTTTGACTTCGCTGACCCTTTATATGAATTTAGAAGATTAATGGTGCTTTAAATCTGAATGATGGGAGTTTTAATTTTTTATTCGTACACATTCATCAGGCAATAAGACTTCTTTTTGTATATCAACGTGTTTGTCTTTTATTTCTTTTTATCACTTGTGCAAATTATTTGGTGTTCAATGAAACGTAATCAAACGTATCAAAATTTATATCCAGTGTTTTGGAAATATCTGTTATATTATATTTAATCTCATGTTCGAAAAAAAATGTTAATGTTAAATTATTAACTCAAGATTCTATTATTCAAATATTCACTAGTTAAGTATTTTCATCATATCAGTTGTACAAATCGTTTGTTTGCTTAGAATTAAAAAAATGGTTTTTATCTAAAATGACTACCCATAATTTCAGAAATTATTAAGAATACTATTAACTATCCTACATAAATGAACAAATGATTTAGAGTGGTTAAGGTACCATTTTATTTTACGACTAAGTCACTTCATTTTAAAATAATGAAAAAACGAACCTTCTTTAGACTAACAAATAATTTCAAAGTATTCACAGTTTTTGATAAACATTATTTTGGTGTGAAATGTAAACTTGGTGTAGGTATTTTTTTATATTTCATTTATTTTAACATATATTATTTATTTATAAATATTAAACTAAGACTTGTTTTTATCGAAATTATAATAGCCTATAAACCAAACAGGGCCGCTAAAAAGAACCACGTTTGCCACATTTGCCTTTGTTGTTGGTGAAGTCTTTTATACTCAGGAAGTGTTAGCGGTAATTCATCTCTTTTCCACGAGGGCGATGCATGTGTGATGATTAAACTCAACTGAAAATGAAGAAAAAACTTGACTATGAACATTTTGAATTATATCTACATGTTGAAAAATATTCTGAGTAAATTTTGAAAGCAGATATATATGTTTATTCAATATGTAATTCGTATTGAAAATAATGAAAATTCTGATTTTCTTTAAATAAATTTAGAGCAAATAATGAAAGAAATGATTACCAATATCAATACAAAGTGTCTTTATAATTTTATGAATAATAATGAAATGTTGTAAAAGTATCTAATATTGAACGTTTTATTCAAATAAAACAGTGGAAATATGCACTCTAATAAAGCGAAGGCCGCAGTTAAGTGCATCTGTAGAACTTTTGTTCTATTACAGATTATAGAACATGCTGACGCCAAGTTGAATGGAAATAAAAAGGCAATGGTTTCCGTTGCGGAATTGCGGGTAATGGCTCTTGCGAGTTCGATTTAGTGTTAATTACACACGGGTCATAAAATATTTTCAGATTTATATTTTTAAACGTTCTTGCTTTATATCTCAACATCTTTTTATAACTGTAGCAAAACATTTATGGTATAAATGTATATAAAAGTGTTTTATTCCTTAAATTTATCAATACAAAAGATAAGTTTGAGATACTTGATACATACAAACATCTACTAATACTGCATCCACCAGGAGTCATCTTTGAATTGATTTGAAATCTTATAGCAAAAGAGAAATGAAAGTAATGGATATAAATTTCAACTCGGTATCTTCAAACATTTTAAAGAAAAAGGATCTAAAAGAACACACAGAGATTAGTTTGAACCTTAAAATATCATACTATTTGGTATTATAATAAGAGATATTTATTTTGTTCACATAACTTATAATAAATGAGCCGGTACAAATACAGAAACAAATAATGAATTAACGAACAATAATTTTAAACACACAAATAACAATTAGTTTGAATTTAGTTATAACTCGGACTCGCTTAATTAGTATGCCAAATGTATTCACCAACCGTTTGCGGCTACGATTAATACGTACCTCTAGATTAATTGGCCTTTTAAGCATTTCCAAATAGACACGAATAATATTTTAATGATCGCCTAATTAGCTATCCACTGGCAGTTTCTATACAAGGTATTGTAATTTTAATGTATCGTGTCACAGAAATAATTTTAAATGTATCATTTATATTAAAGAAACAGATTTTTGTCTTATGTTAAATGGTTAATGCCGCTTTGTTATAATGGGATATAGATAGAATTAATGTTTTTCAAGGTCTTACTGATTGCCGTCGTGTTCTGCATGTTTTGTATGGTATGGCCCTATATCTCTAGACATATGTAAACCCTGATTTTAATATTATTCGTTACATTAAATATGTATCATTGAATATATTTTTAAATATATACATATATATATATATATATATATCTCGAAAAACTAAAATTTAATTCTCATTAACATTTCCCAAAAGTTATCGATTTTGTAACAGTATTAAAGTTTATTTTTCTTATGAACGCATATTAAGTAGTTATTTTGATTTATACAATATATTTATGTGCAATATTACAGATATTTATAAATGTTGACATGACTAATAGAAATGAGTAATATTATAATGGGTGCTATATCTCTAGCCAGGGTATCTGCTGACACTACAATTACAGTTACACTTAGCAAATAACTTGTAATACCTATTGGGCACCGCCTACATTGCTGAGCCACCAGGTCGTCTCTGAACGAACAACCCCTATTAATATTTAGTATCAAATTACTAGACAACATAATATACATATATTTAGATTCAATTATCAAAAGACATTCAATATGTGATCTGGCATCGATCATTATTGATTCTTAATATAAGTTTTAGTTATTACGTCCAGAAAATTTGGTATTTGATGGGTGAACTACCTTACTTTAGGCACTGATCAAATTTTATTACTTTGAAATGAAACTTCAGAAATCAGAGCGTTCCATAATTATCCAAATCTTCAATAAAACGAAGCGATATAAATTAATAAAGTTAAAGTAATTATTATTAAAGCCTGTTTTTAATATTAGATTAGAGATTATGATACGTAGAAATATAATTTTAATTTACTACCTACCAATAATAATACCAAAATATTTATTGGACCGAAAACCTTTTATTAACATACATAATTAAAAATTATGGATTGTTAAAGTTATGAAGTGTCATCTGCATAACCCTATTTTTGAAATCAGCTTTAAGGCTCCACCTATGCTGGTCTGATGGGTCTTAGAAGCCCGCGGTACGCTACGCGCCCTATAATCGGATAGTCAAGAAATAAGGCTCTCAGTCAATAATGCTGACGTCACTCTTTTAAAAACAGGTGGTTCTAAATTATTTATGTGATTCTACGTATTGGAATATATAATTTTAAGTATGTACCTACTTTAGAATTAAAACCTTAGCTTTCTAATAATAAAACTAAAACAAAAGAAAATATTTTCACAGTTAATATTTCAATTCAACGACTAATATTTTATTTCAGTTAATATTTGCAACTATCCAATTTCATTTCAGTACACATTAATAAACAAAACCAGAGACCGAGAAATGGTTTTACTTTCTGGCAAGCGTCGCAAGCGGTCTTCGCTGGGAATCGGCTTAGCAATACCTTTGCTTTACGATCGTTGCAACCCGGCCATTTACGGAAGTTAAAAATTTTCACCGTTCCAATGCTACTATGCCGAATGTTCATTATACCATTGGTTTTCGATCAACGTCTATAAAATAATTCATTTCATTTTTAAGCCAAAGTATAGTCAGAAAAAAATTACAAACTATAAGTTTAGCTAAGATTAAAAGGTTATTTTTTGAGACTTAGCTTACATTATATTATGTGCTAATTCATCTGTTATTTTTATTAAATTACAAGATAATCTGTTTGTAGCGAAACAAATACACACATTCCATATATATGAAGAATATAGTTTATATGTTCTAAGAACAAAAAATCTGACTTAATTTATTTACCCAAACGAGATTCTTTAGTAGGTGCACTAAAATAATCCCCAGGAGGCGAAAGCGGTAATTCAACTCTTTGCTACCTCACTAGAGAGCGCTGTTGGTACACGTGATGATTAAACGAGGTAACGTGAACAGAGGAAATGGGGAATTGGCGGAATTGTAAGTCAAATAAACGTTTAAAAGAAGAGAATTGCATGGATTTAAGTTGACGTTGAGGAATTTTGAATAAATTGATGTTCGGCTATTTCTATACAATAGTTAATAAGCGAGTTACTATTGTAATGAAATTAGTATTAATACCTTAGAATACTTACAAAGTAAAAAATAATTTCAGTTAATTATTATCATTAAGATGTTTTCAGTGTAATTGACATATATTTTTTGTTAATACCCCTGGTAATATATTACAGATCCAAGTGTTTCAACACGCCTTCATAATGTATTTCGCATGTTTAACGGATTTCCTGCTCAAATTTTCATGCAAATCACTGTACGTCTATTAAACTGTATATGTAATTAAAATTATGTTTATGTATTATACTATTTTTTGATCTTTACAATAGTAAAATATAATTATATCCGTTATTTCTTTGTTTTGTTCACACAACATTCGGATATTTTTTTTCTTCAAAGCCTTAAAAATTTTACATACGAATCTGAACTAGAAAGACAAACAAAATATAGATCAAAATTATACATTATGATTATCGATTTAAAAGTTTTTACTATTTGGTAAATTACAAAGAGACGTGAATTATATTTATATTTAAAAAACTACGAAATTTCAATCTGATAAGATTCAATATAATATTCCACTAATGAGTTAGGCTCTACTGATACAGTCGAAGTAGTTGACAACTTAGTCTCCTGAGGATATATGGGAATAAGGTCCCATAGAGGCACTGGTGTGTGATCGTTAATAGACGTAGTATCAATAGCCACGGGTGTAATTATGTTTATAGATTCACACTACAGTTTACTTTCAGAATCAAAATCTCAAAGTTAAATCCCAATATTTTTTGTTCACAAAACAATAAAGAATGAAAGAAATTACATTAAAAATTGACCATTCACATTATTAATATCAATACACTTATAGGTTCGTTGTCGGACCTATGCAATCTGTAAATTATTTTAGTTTTTGTATATTCTTAAAATATCCTCTTCATTTCAATTTATTATGCGTTTTTCCTCATCTTTTATTTGGAATATTGACTATTATTGCTGACGTGCAAAAGTTTCGGCGCGGAATGAGGATCCCTGACAAACCTAATCAACTAGTGGATTTAAATGTTGCTAGAAATAAATATAATTATAGATTATTCTTAGATACTTATAATTTATTTAAAATACATAGCAAATGTGACGCTAGGAGAGGCTACCCACGAATGATTAACATGAACCACTAAGAATGATAACGCTCTTATAATTGTTATCGATTTTCAATTCAGGAAGTTCGTTTCATCTTCAATTATGATTAATTAAACAAGACTTACAATTAAGAACTAAGAGTTGTTTTTACTGATTTCTTTTGAAGCAAAATGTTAAGTTTGGGTTGCTTTTCCTTATTATAAAAACAGACAGATTTTTGTAAAATATAATACCAATTTTTGCTGAATATAACGTTAGATTTATATCAATGTAAACTAAAATTCAAATTTACCTACGATGTTTGCATACATTTGAGCAACGTGTGCCCTGATCATAAGATATTCAAAGAAAATATAAGATCAACCATCGAATGTGTCACTCAGTATCAACACATACGAGAAATCTATCAGGAATATTAAATACTATGGATATTTGGAGTATCGTTATCATTATTTTAGATATATTATAAGAACATAAATTAATTATATTATGTATGTCAAATCACCATTTTTTGTTTACAACTTTCTTATTTGTTTTGGAATTTTATCTTAATACTATAATAAAATATAAAATCTAATTATTATAAAAAAATCAGCCTTTAAATACATACGTAAAAAAATTACGTTATTTTATTTTAAGATACAATTCTGTATAAAATATCAAAGCATTAAAAAAATAATGGAATACTAATTCCTCTATGCTTGTTGAGCCAACCCCAACCCAAACTATTGTACTTAAATTATCTCTCGCAGAACTAATTTTACTTGAGTAAACAATTGTTTATATACGTCCCCGAGGCATTACCCATTAAAACGTTGTGGTAAGAGTATATGTTAAAATTAATTTCATGTTTTCAGAATTTGCTTCTAAATTAACGATTTTAAAATAAATTTAATAATCTAATCTGTATCCAGAATTATATAAATATAAAACACTCTTTTGACCGAATGTTTATAACCCTGTTACTCGCATTAAATTATAAAGGTGCTTTTGAAATATTTGCGGCGAATCTCAAGAGACTGATCTCTGAAATCTTTTTCCTCGGTTTATTTTATGGATAACTCTAGGATATAAAGTTTGATCTTGCACCTACCATCTATCCGCCCGTCTTACACTTATAAGAGTTAAATTTTCTTGCATAAATATTAATATTTTTAAACATCTCATAATATTGTGTATATTAATAACGTTAGTTATTTTAGCACACTGAAAACAATTAAACCTTTAACAACATGTCTATCAATCCTTCACACCACCTCACCATCTGTTTTCCATGAAGAAGATATTTTTACCCAAACTTATGTTTGTGTAAGGATTTTTTTTCTTGTTTTAGTAGAATTATTTTGAAATTCATTCTTAAATTACTTATGACTTGTTACTAAACTTTGTATTCTAGGAATGTACAGATGATCTTTCATGGTATAAATTGAATATTGTAACATCATTTTCAAAAGCACTTTAATTTTCTTAATGTAATAATGTTTTAATGACACTAAATTAATATGCAACAAATAAAACTAATAATCTAAATATCTATATTTATCTTAAGATACAAAGGAAATAACAAAACGTATATATTTCAAGCATCAAATTGTTCAGTTCTATGTAAATAAGGAGTGTACTCGACAATGTAATAAATTATAACAATGAAGCGAAATGAAAATGAAATTGAAAAAAAAGTAACATTATTTGTGATTATTTTTATAAACATGAAAACACTTCGTTATTCATTGAAATAGAAACAGGTAAAGTTTCCATATCACGAGGTGAACGAAGTCGTATTCTATTTGAAAATAGTTTGCAAAACACCCTCATTGTCCCTTCGGGTAAGAATCACTGAAGTAAATCTTATGTATTTCCATGTCAATACATATGTCAAAAGGTATCTTTTAGATTTATGATAAATATTATCTTCAAAGTATTATAAAAGTTACAAAAGCCATTTTCTCAGAATCTTAATATTATGAAAAGGAACATCAAACGGAAATTAAGTATGTAAAATTTATTTCTTAAATCTTTAAGAGGTCTCCCCATTTAAAAAATCCCTCGGTATTAGATTATCGATCTTTATATTGTATTTTCTAACTGCGATAACAAAAAACATTATTTCCTTTATTTACTTTTAAAGGTCATACATAGATAATAATTCCGTCTCAATTTTTCCGTCTGTATTTCATTTATATACATTTTTTAAATATACCAAAATCTTCTATACATTTTTTTTTTATAACGTTAAAGTATTAAAATGTATTACATAACTGTATAAATAGTACTATATTTTTCGATTATGACTTGCTTTTTTTGCTTGAAATTTTATCTTAGGTTTTGGTTATTTTTCAGCCACTGCAATGACGAGAAGGTGATATGAAACTTTGTTTCAGTTAGTGTTGTTTTTTGAATGCACATAGAACTCACCAACTTTGTTTTGAGGTGTTCAAACATAGTTTTGAAAAGTAAAATATGCTAGACATTTCCCAAATGTCGTTGTCGATGTCAACTTTTTTGTTATCTGCAGTTTTTTTTCTGTAATATATTTAATTTGAATTCTTAAGGTTTTTTCGGTTCCATTTATAGTTTGTGAAATAGATGAATTATCATAATTATCTGTGATGATTTTTGAAACTCTGTACAAGTTATTTTATGTCTATTTTTATATTATTTTAAAAATTATTTTATTTTTAAATATCACTTTAACATGTAATGTCTATTTAAATCGAAATATTACATAAAACTCTTTTAAAAGACATCTTTTCTTTTAAGTCCTTCCTTAAATTGCTTATGTATATAAAAGTTTATATTTATTTTAAACCTAATGATTTATTAGACACTTCATATTACATGACTCTGGTTAGCATGTGATATCAACGTACCATTAAGAGTTTTCCCATTTGTGTTGTTCTCTAATTATACATTCCACAGAAACTCCATTGAAATTAATGACAAGAGGACAATGTGCGTTGTGTGTGACATTAATGAATATTATCAGAAAGCATGAATTCGTCCCTCGCTGTAATAGGAGAGAATTCTATTGCAACTCAATTGTCGACTAAGCAATAAGTGACAATGTTGGCTTTAAAACTATTTAGAAGTTTAATATCTGAACTAATAAAGTGGAGCTGTTGAGTCATCAACTAAAATATATTTCCATTACACTCATACGTTACTAGTCAATTATAGGAAATTATATTATTATTTTTAAAATAAAAATTGGTAAAATATATTATTAATATAAAAAGCATTACCAATAAATAATATAACAGAGAAAATATTGCATTATTTCGAGAATCAATACTATGAGTACATATAATTAAATAAATTATAGTTCGTTTAGTGAAAAAGTATCCAAAATAATTTTTTAAATAAAAATAATTCAGAAGCCAAGACAACCTAGCAATGATTTTGCTATTTCATCCTAACAGACTTTAAAATTTATTTGTATTGGTTTAAATATATATAGAAACCAATACGAATATATATTTTTAAAATGTCTTCAAACGAGAGGAAGTATATAAATATTTTCATAGAAATATGTGGTACTCAAAAACATGAGGATTGTCATTCATAAATTTATACAACCAAAGATTGAAATAACCTTATTATTGTAATTTAAGTTAAATTGGTTTTTTTATAAAATTTGTAAAACTTTTCCCGTGATAGATGTTTTATTGAAAATTTATATATAAGAACTAAACCAAAACGTTAAAAATTTACATCAAATATAATGTAAAACTGTTTGTAATAATAATGATACACTTGGACCTTTGCCCATCCTTTTAAGACAGTCATGATTTTCAACGGTCTCTATCCATAAAGATGGGTAAGGATTTATTTCTTGTATTCAATAATGAGACAACAACTTTATTAAACCTGTACTATAGCGCTATACTCTTAAATAATTTTGCTACAATTTTATACTGCACTATGTTTTCACATTTACTTACTTGTTAAAAAGATGCAAAAGATAAATACAGCCATATTTTTACTTTTCATAAGAAATCTTATGGAAAAAAGCTTATATAATATAATTAATATAAAAATACTACAAACATTCCTAAATATTCAAAAGAATATATATTGATGCCTGAGAGAACTTATTCAACCAAGCAAAAGAAAATCACTTAAAACTCCATAAAGGACGAGTCACATTAAATCTTGAAAAGCGAAATTTTGCGGTGCTTTTGAAACTGTGACAAATTTTATATTAACTTCAAAGAATATGTACACACACAAAACAAAATACTTATCATACAATTGTAACTATAATAAAATCCAGAAAAATAAATATATTGCCAATAAAAAATATAGCACATGGTATTTGATATCTTACTTTGAAAGCTTTTTTGTTGAACATCAAATGATCTTAAGAAGACTAATCCTGATGAAATTAGTTTTATTAAAAGTAAGACACTAATCACTGAAGCTGGTTTGAGTCATATTTACGCTGCGTCTATAAAAATGAAGAGAAAAATATAATCCCTTTTTTATGTTCGGAATCTTTAAATAGAACTGAACTTATTTCTCTTAATTTCTAAGTAAAAAATCACTCACCAAGGCGTCTATGCAGTTTAATCTAAACTAAAATCTTGAAATTAATTTCAAATACTAACCAATAACCTATCATATCATAATACTAATAACTAGCCTACAATAGCTATATAATATATTAAATTACATTTCAACAAGAAAATTTTAAAATTTACAATGACTAAGAACTATCTTATTAAGTTTTAGTCAAACGATAGTACTGAAATAATACATGAGTTTTATTTTAACTCTTGTATTGACATCCAAAATAGAAAACTACTCATAAATATTAATGTTATGACCTACATTAAGCAAATGACACCGCCCCGCATCACTGGTGTTAATATATATAATAATAAAAAGGATATGTTTTATATGTACAATTTAATATGATTAAATTATATTAAAAGTTATGTTATGTCATTACATAAATATAACCAAAGACAACAAAACTAAAAATTATTTAATATGTACGTACTTGGAATAGAGCTTTATTTTTATTATTTCTTCCGTAAATACGGTCACAACCAAAGTCACATAGTTGTAATAACAAATTATTTCCGAGTTCTACCAAATTGAAAAAGTTTACAACATAAGATAGATTGTTGTTGTATATGACGACGGAATTTATATCAACGCTTGAGGCGCAATGATAATCACTAAAGCATGTTGAGAACACGCAAGGACCTAAGCTAACATCGGCTTTAGATTAAAATTACAAGTAATATGCATTTTTTAAATCATCTGTGCTCTAAACTGACTACAATTGGTAAGTTATTCTTAGATTATTAAAATTAAGTAATCATTTCAAGTCTTACATGACTAAGAAGTCCATTGTGTGAAATAATTTCCTTACGCGCTTTTGTATTTAAAAAAACAACGCTTAATCTATGGACGCCTGCAATATAAGGAATATTTGCACCTCCATAAAACAACCCCATACTATAGGCCCTCCTGAAAATCTCAGCAGGAAGATCATTGTTCACTGTGCAAGAGTTCCCTAGAAAAAGCACTTCTGAAAGCGCACTTTCCTTGACAACTATGCATCTAAGGTATACGGATGGACTCCCTGCTGGTTGCAAGCGGTGCCATGATAAAAGTTAGCCTCAAGCCGTTAGCATCATGTATAACACCACATCATTATTGAGACAATAAAACGTGGGCAGGGTTCCCTGAACGGACCACTGTCCAGCTTATGAGCGCAGGATCATCAACAATTCTTACATTGCACTTTGAAAACAATTGGGTTGGTATATAATTTAAGGCTCTCAGCGATTTAATAAATAACTTCTATTACTATTATTTCGATAAAACTTTAATTTTATAATTATTTTATAATCAACAATTAGTTTATCAACTTCCGCATTCAGATATACTGTTAAGAGCAAAAGTAGAAACCTTGCACATGTTTGTTATAAATTATTCCTAGCTTTTCTCCAATCGGCTAAAAATTCTTACTAAAAATAAGTATATCCCAACACGTTTATTTATTTATCACTAATAGTCATTCATACTAGCTTCGATCCCTCTAAATCTGATCTTATTTATTAGATAGAAAGCCAACTGTATTCAATTTTGTTTCTTATTCTGTAGAACAATCTTATTTTGCTCCAAATGTATATATATCCCACGCAAAGGCTTACTTAGAATGAATGGTAAAATAAATAAAAGTATATCTGAATATTATCTCTTTAAAGAGTGTAATCAGTTGATAAATAAAATTAAATAGTATTACATAACATATCTACAAAAAATAACATATTTTAATTTGGTTTGGAATACGAATTTTTCATAACTTAGATAATACATATTGTTAGAAGTAAGCAGCATCTAAAAACAAAAATTTGTTAAATGAACCCAATAATACCCAGTTTTCAAATTAGTTCTTAAAACTGTATAATTATATACAAATAAACTTACAAGTTATTATTTTAAAAGTCTTGATATCAAGTTTAGCATATCTCTGTAAAATATAATACGGGTTACCAATTCGAATGTGATCGCAATACGAAGTTCTTGAAGCCCGAATTTTATAAATTAAGTGACAATTGTTGTTTCAGTTATCTAGTTAATATCTACAGACAGCACTATCCACTGGTGAATTAAATTATGTACATTCTTGAGTTTAATTTAAACATTATTATATTTGTCATAACTTTAGTGGAATTATTGTATTAATACCATGTTTGATGGTCAGATCTTATGGTTTGGCCCATTCAATATGTGCGTATTCGACAATTTTACTACAATCAATACATATACACAGTATTATGTCAATATATGGATAATTTCAATGGTTATCACTGCATCAAGCTTAATGTTCTGGTAATTTAAATTATATACATATACATATATTAGTATACATATGTTTGATGATAACTTAATGACAATTCGAGACATCATGAAATGATTTATTCCAGAATGGGATCTTGTCCTATAATTTTGAAAGACTAAAACAGTTTGAAGATTACAAAGCGAAATAAAAATAACAAATAGTTCGATTTTTTTTTGTCTTAGAAATTCTCTTAGTTTAAGTTATATTGAGAGTTTTTCTTTAATTAATTTATTTTTTTCTTGAAAAAAAAAATACTCCGAATATACATATTATGAACAAGAAATACAACTTAAGACGTAACTATTTTAATATCATTGAACATTACCATCAGTTTTGGTCATTTAACAAAATACTTACATTTTCAAGAATGACTATGTAAGTGTATAAATGAAAAAATGAAATTTTGGTTTTTTGGTTTCACGATGCAAATTTGTGCTACAGTTTTTGTAGTTAGAAGTAAATCTAATCGGCGTCCGAAAGTAAATACATAGCAGTTGTTCATAACAATTTTTAACTCAAAAAAGCCTGTTCCTTGGGAAAGTTCTCAGTCGACTATAAACCTTCAATAAAATAAATTCACAGAATGCAGGTTTAAAATAATCAAACAGTTACAATATAACCACTTAGTGCTGATTAATAAATCTATTACTTAAATACTGTGCCTACGTATTATCTTTTATTAATGTAAGCAAAAATCACTGTCCATAATGCCACCTAGAAACAAGTCGATATTCGATATGCTACATTGTCAATTTAATACATTATTATATGTTCTGTCGCGGAGTCGCCATTCTACCATCGAACTGTAATGTCGTCATAACAATTAAATATTGTAAATTATATTACAATACATATATCTATACTCAATTGCCTTTCATTACATCATCCACGAGACACAAAAGGCAAATTGATGACCCCGACGTGATTACAAATCGACAAATCAGAAGTTAAATTTAATTAAGACCGATATTTAAGCACTTGTATCTGTTTAAAAATTAAATTATTAGTCATAACCAGATTCTGCATACATCGAAGCCCTGTCCCCAAAGGCAGATTACAATATAATAATATAAGGAAATAAATTTAAATCGGACTTGTCAGGTACCACAGTCAGCAAGTTCAATTAATCAAAATTAAACAAACGATACTAACTCTAGAGCCTTATAATATTAATATGTATATATGTATATATATTTATATATATGTATATATATTATATTATAATTGTTCTGATTGTTTTTCAAGCGAGAAAAAGATAATTTTTTATAATGCTGAAAATTTGTAAAGATCTACGGTTTCATTTAAATAACAGGTGTCTTGTTTTAACACGTTAACTGTGCAGCTATTATGAGAGAAACTTCCCCGTAAGTGCAAATGCAAATTGTATTTAATATGTTGCATTAGGTATAAACATATTATAATATATCATTGTTTTTAATTTTTGTATCCTCCTTCATATAAAAAAAAATAAATTATCCACTGACCCACCCGTGGGTCATGC
>DVQO01000522.1:0-15810 GCA_018231785.1 Danaus gilippus | reverse complement strand
ACCCCTTGTGTTGCAGATGTCCATGGGCGACGGTAACTACTTACCATCAGGTAGGTCTGCTCGCTTGCCCCTTCGGGACATAAAAAAAAGAAAAAACCTTTACAATACGGAGTTGTGACGTATAATTTTCTTAATATTATGTTAGAATATTTTTGCATGTTCTAATTACCAAAAAGGGTTATGTGGAATTTGTGCATGTTAATGACAAAGCATTTCGAACAAAACCTATTACTTCTGATTACGATATATTACAAAAGCCGTCACCGGAATCCTTTGAAGAAATCAAAGCCATAGACCAGCTGGTTATTTCACGGATGCGGTGTTAATTGGATATGTCAGATGCCACAGCTTGCCTCAAGACTTGAGCTTACCAGACATTAATTATATTAGTAGCTCCTTGTAGCAAAATGAAATAGAAAATTATAAATAAAATGCATTGCTTTACTACAACTCATATATTTTACTAAAAAAAAAATTGTTTTGTAAATGAAAAGAACCATTATCATTCTTATTTTTGGCTTAGTCTGAAAAAAAATTTTTTGGTTCAATTTATTTATTTGTGTTTTTAATTTTCATATTAATTTCTTTTAGTTATTAGGTTGAGTTATTTTATTTCATCTAATAATGGACACTTTTTATAAAAAAATACAGAAATTATGCTACAAATATAAAAAAAGAGAATTCTCAATTCAATAAAATTTATAAACATTAAGGTTTAGCACCTTTTTAACTAAGTTTATTCTAGTATCATATACAAAACAGAGTAAGAAAACTATGTTATAACAAAGAGCTTTCAACTCGACCGATTGAATTGATAGCGCTCTTGTAAAACAATGTTTGGTTTAGAAGATTAATTTAGGATGATCCAAATTCGATAACTGAATTTGTTTTAAGTTTTATAACAAACTTTGTTTTTCTTTTTAAAACAAAGAAATATTCATGGCTTATACGTTACAAGTAGCTGATGCAAATACATTATTATGTAGTAACACATAGAGTGCTGAATAAATATAATTATATATGAAGTTTTAAGCCAATGTTAATTAACAACGATATAAGTGTTGATAAACTTCAAAAATTTTGTTTCCTAAAGCTGACTATTCAACGTCAAGGTAATATTTCAAGCATCGTGAAAAGATCCGCTGATATAAAAGTAATTCCGTTTAAGAGTCGCGACTTGATTGATTGATGGAGCTGCCACTGACAATTTCGTTTTCAAATACGAAACTTGGGACTTCAGTCGTTTTGAGAACCGGTAGCATCTTTTAAATCTAGTCTAAGATAATCTGTTACTGTTTAAATAACCATTGTCTGTGGCTTTTCAAATTCTAAATTATATTAAATAAAATATACATATTGCTAATATTATAATATTGTATAATTTAATGTAAGGACGGTATAGTAAGCAAGTAATGTTGTTTGAGCGTGAAAAGCAATTTGATATGAGTCAACTAGTTTTATGTACAATATATATATATATATGTGCATATGCATGTGGGATTTTATAAGTATGCCCTTTTCTGTATTTTGTCTTTTGTTTAGATTAAAGCTATTATTTTTATTGTATACAATGAAAAACATTTCACATTGGAGTTCTTTTATTGAATAAAATATTAAAGTACCTTTACTTTCTATTATATTTTAATGGAAAATTTTACAATGAAGTAAGAAACCGCTTTTATATTTATTAATATGACAGATTCAGCGTCAGACATTAATATGTCATGTGAATTTAATAGTACAATTAAGATTGAAGATAAGTTAAACATATACAAATATAATTATTTTGTGTGATATTAACATTGTGAGTTGGTCTTCCTGCTTATTTGTAACGATATTAATGCATTATTTATTCTAAAAACAACTATATACGTCACCACATTCCACATATACACACGGTGTGTCCGTTTAATTTATTTATATTTTAATTCAGAAGTAGTAATATAACGACTTAATATGTAGATCTTTTCCAATTCCCATTATTTGTTCTAGTTTATAACTACTGATACTTATTATAAATATAATATATTTTGTAATATTGCTATGTTATGATTGTATAATAACTAAGTTATAAATGCAAAAATATTCGATCATCTAATGATGCATATTACTACCGTATAGAGTCCCTTAAAATTTAATGAATGATTTTACAGTTTAATACCTAAATAAAAGCCTTATAAAAGTCATTCTTGTGACCTATATCCATAAATTTCAACTTAAACGAATAAAAAAATTTAAACATATAATTATTGTAAAGCAATTTCAAGAACGGAATCTTTATAACAGTATCAGATTTGCAATTGAATCGGGATCTTGTAAGTTATGTTTATTACATTACATATTGCCCTTTTATTGAACCAAATCTCAGGAACAGTTAATTTCATATTGTTGAGAGGAGTTATAAAGGTCTCATCGCAACCCGGATATGAATTCTTTGATTCAGAGTACAGCATTCCACTGGCAAGGACGTCGTGCGTTAGAGATGGCATTATGACATCTGCGTGAAAGTGATACAGGGTTTAATCGTTTGTATTTAAACCTTTTAGTATTAGTGTTTTACCTGCGTGGGTTTTATGCACTAAAATCATAAATCACGCATTTATGTCGTGAGGCACGGCTCGCTGTGGCCAAGGGACGTGCTTATCTGTTATTTGCAGCGGGACGCAGCTCTGCCAGCGGTTTTGGTAACATGTTGATAAATATTGGGGCTAGATTCTCTTGCAAAGTAAACCAACCTGTATGAAGTCTTTATAAATACCATCAGTTTGCGGTTGATTAGCTATTTAATAACAGTCACGTGCTGTTTACATTGCTCAATTTATTTAGTTTAAATTAATGTTATTTTTTTAAGTTTAGATAATTATTATGTTTTTGTTAAATAACTTGATAGATGTTTACAAAGGTTTATAAAATTTAAATATTTGTTATATGTATCATTTATTACACTTTTTTTTTGAGAAGGATTTCTGATGATTTATCTATCAATTGCTCTAAAACCTTATCAACAATTTCATTAGTAAGAAAATTCAATTACTTTTTAAATAACCTTTTAATTTAAAGAAGAGTATAAATAGGATTTAAAATTTTGCTGATCGATTCCTGTAATGTCAAGTGTTATTAATCTTAAACTTTGTGTATATAAGAACTT
The DNA here is from genome assembly GCA_018231785.1 of Danaus gilippus. NCBI lineage: Eukaryota > Metazoa > Arthropoda > Insecta > Lepidoptera > Nymphalidae > Danaus > Danaus gilippus. The sequence continues at coordinate 12,662 of DVQO01000522.1, read as the reverse complement.
GTCCTTCATAATATTTATACAAGTCAACTTATTTCAGCCGCAGATATTTGTATTAAATGTTGACCGGTCAATTGTAATATAAAGTTCAATGTGTTACCCGAACTAAAATATGTTGTTTTATATGTAATTGTGAAACAACATATAGAAAGGTATCCTTGTGTTAAATGATCAAACTTTTGTTCCTGCAGAATTAATTTATATGTTAATAGAACAAAGGTCAGTATAAAATTAACGAAATTGTTTTAATATTTTTATATTATAAATTAATATATCTGTCAGATTAGTGGCCAAACAAATAAATATGTTATAATTTTATAATAATATAAGTTGTTAAAATAATCGTGTCATTGAATGTATACATAATAAATGCGTTCTCTCCGAAATATGTTTTCATTTATTAAACATTAGTGAAAATTGTAAATTTAATGAAATATTCAAATCCATTAAATTAAACATTTTCACAATAACTATTTCTTTATAATAATATTTATATTAAGATTGAGGTGTAATTATTTTAATTTAATTTCTGTACATCGTTTTGGAACTAATTATAGTAAAAGAGAAGTTTTATTGGTTGTTTTACTGAGATTTTTAAGACGAATTTTTTACGATCGCCACAAAATATACTCCGACTACATAATTAAAATCCCATAACGATGTTTCTTTCGAAATAATCAAACTGAAAAATTACATGTGACTTCAGATTAAGAGTTCTTAATATTTTAATGCTATAATAAATTATGGTATTTGAGAACATTAATACCAGTCTGAAAATGTACAGTATGAAATAATACACAATTTGATGCTTATTTGTTGGCTAAACCTAATTAAATAGGTTTTATCTGATGCAATGATTTTATATTGCTTCAGGATTTTATACAATGAAAATTAGCTTAATATAATTCTCTGGATAAAGATAAAAAATATTTTTTTATTAAAAAAACTGAGCAATACATAGGGTGCAAGATATTTAAGCTGAAGATTTAGCAGAATTTAAAGCTATAACTTAAACGTTTCACAATATATGTTAAATTTAATTGTACAACCTTATAAACATATCCAAATGAATATAAAGATATTGTGACATAATATTAAGTTATTAGATGTTTGGTTTCATTAAAAATATTATTAGTGTTGAATAAAATTCAATTAAATCATAATCACGTCATGTTATAAGCATTTGTGATGATATAGGAAGTATTCAAAAGGAAAAATTTTAAATAGTTTTTTCCTCATAACAATAATTTTAAATATTCCATATTTGGATAACAAAACATCAATTAACTGTTATCAAATCAATTTATTGAACAAACAAGTTTATTGATCCAATTTAGTTCTAAGCAAATAATTTATAAGTTATTTATTAATAAATTCGATCATTCACAAATTGCAAGGTCGCTGGCGTCTTCCTTTATAGCTATATACACGAAATATTTATGACGAGTCAATACAGATTAAATTAAAATATTTCTGACGATATAAATGCGTCATTTCAATTTAATAATGATGTCAAACTATTGAGATCCAGTTTTTTTATATATTTCGGGAACTAAAATACATTTAAACTTTAAAATGTCATTTAGACAGTTAATTATTATAATTATCAATGTTACAATTGATAATTATCAATGACTATGATTTGACTTCGTAGTCTTGCATTTCAACTGCAGGTATCTTTATTTATTTTGCTTCATTATTCCATGTAATAATTTGGTTTTGTGTTTCAGGTGCAGAATTATAGAAGAGCACTTTTCGATAATTTCACTTAGCAATATTTGACAGGGAGAAAAATGAATTTAAAATTATGAATATTATGTATTTGCACTATGAAAACCATTCACTTCAGTCCTTATGACTAGAAAATTATTCCATACTGTTTTCTTTATTCCAACTTAGGAAAATTACTATTATATTAATTAATACGATTGAATACTTAGTATGTAAAATTCGTTATCCCCATTGGTTTAATTAAATTTTCATGAGCCTCATTAGTTAAGGGTAATCAATAAATTAGAGATCATTAAAATTTTTAATACTTCTGGCGCCATATCATTAAGTCCAGATAAGATAAAGTTAAATTGTAAACATACCCTTAACAGCGTTACAACAGTTTTTCATATTCACCAAAAAGTAATGTTATGTAGGAAATACCACATTGAACTAATTAAAAATTTACTTCATATATCCTGACACATAAAATGATTATAAATTGGTATTTAAGGCATCTGTCGAGACATATACGTTATGAAAAAAACATATTTATACAAAATAATATGTTTGGAATGTTGACAATATTTTAAACACCCACACATGAATACGTAAACTTAGTTTCGAATCAATTACCCCACATATTGTTTTAAAGCAATAACATATTAAAAACTCTTACGAGAAATATTTGATAATATGTGTTTGTTTGTGTTTTATAATTTTAATTATTTTTCTTATGTATTTGTACACAATTTGGTTTGAAGGGGTCACAAAATCTTATTCTTATTATTATCAGTTATATACGCAATGGACCCGGCACCTGCACGGCGAACCCCTGGAACGCTGAGAAGTTTCGTCTCTTTTATTGTTGTTTTTTAAGATATTTCCAACAATATAAATCCTTAATATATGTATATATATATACTTATTTTACGACTAGTTCTTCATGATAAAATATTTAATTGAATATTTATTAATATTAATATAAGATATATCAAAAATGTCAGAACATTTTGTTGGAATTAAAAAAAAACTAAAACGGAGGTGTGTCGAATCCTAACACTTCAAACATAATGTTAACGACTCCAATATTTAATACATTTAGAGATATTTATAACTTTAAAATAATCCGGAAAATTGATGATCGATCGAAAATATTAACAAAACTCTTATTATACATAATTTATAAATATTCATATTCATCATCATCATCATCATGATGAATAAATATTCATATTATCACTAGTATAATGACGTACTTACATTTTTTCACCGCAGAATTACTGAGAATACTTAGTTCTTAAATTTTTGAGTTCTAATCGGCATAAAAATATCATTTTATGATTATATTCTTGTTGGTATCTCTGTTCATTTGCCCTTTACCGGGGTCAGTTGTTTCAATAACGAATTACCATCTAAAAAAATCAGGATTAATTAAAATTTAATTTCTAAATCAACACAATATAAAGATGAGATCCTCATGTAAAACAAGTATAGAAAGGTATATTAACATATGTATAGATTCCACTTTATAGTAATTGATAAAACTAGATGTTTATTTTTATGATGTTTTTATCTATTGGGTCAACAACCATCTACTGGCAAAATGAAATTTATAAAAAAGTTCATATTTTTGTAGTGTTTAGGAATATTTAAAAATTTTGTTAGTTAATTTAATATTTCTAAACAGAATTAAGGCTATCACTTTCAGCTTATTTGAGACGAAATTGTTTTTATTATGCTGGCTTTTGTTATTCTATTTCATACAAAAATTCCAATTATATTTACTTAATTTTGGCATAAAGTCACGACCTCATCATTTTATTAATTAGATTAAAAAAAGTAGTTTGACTTAATTCTGTTTATCATTTCTATTTGATCAAACTAAATGGACGAGTTCAGAACATTTATTTTGCTTAGTATCTCGACACGTATCTGAGGTCATCGGATCTCAGCGGCCTTGCGCGGTCGCCGATCGAGATGATAGCTCGACCTGCGATATTTAGAATTCTTTGATTCACAATTTTAAATCATAGATCACAAACAAAAACATACCGTAAGACTTTATAATAAAGTCTATTTTCATTTAAACTTTACCACGAATCCTAACAGATTCTCACAACACACGTGAGTTAATTAGAGCAAAACAATTTAAAACGTTCCGAAAACACAACATGGAAACTTCGTAAATATTTATTAAAATGTAAATACTGTATCGTCACATTGTTTAGAATATTCATAGCTGCTAACAGTTCTTCTATCTGCCTAACGGTTCAGTCAAAGCTGATTGTGCTATGACAAGTATTGATGTCATAAAAAAACGTAGAAGTGAAATAATGATCCTCGTATATTTGCTTGACCCATAAAATTGTGATTGATACGTTCATTATACATAGTAACAATTCATCTATTATAATATTTGGACTTACATGAGATTATGAAGTGTTTATTATTTTTAAATTCTTTTATTTTTAAATTATATGTACATATGTATACTCGTACTTAATCGTTTCCATTCGTAGTAATTGTATCGCTATATTTGTACTCCTACCGCCTGGAGCAATTTCTATATTTTTTGTTTCTTTTTAGTATGAATACCTGATATTAAGTGATCATTGTCACCAATTGACATTGGATGTTAATGATTAGTGTCAAGCGGTTACATTAAAATTCAAGTTTATAAACGCTCAAAACTTTGAAAAAATGTACGAGTGGCGTTCCATAAAATATTTTTAATTTCTTAAACATTTGTATCTTATCTTTATTTGTACATGATCTTTGTAGGTCTTATTTATTTCCTATATAGAAATAAATTATTGGATATTGGTGTACACGTATCAAAATTCCCAAATAGGAATTGTTTGAAGTTGCGTCATTTATCATAAATAAAATTATTGGTCCATCCCAAAATGTATATAATAAAAAGATTGAATTGTTCTTAATAACTCTTATTGCATTTCAAACTGTGTAAATCCTTATTTAAGTTCAATTTGAAAATTTATAATCCTGTCCACCTACTTGGACTCAATAAAAGAGTCCAGTTACTCTACTGTTCAATGACATTCTACTTTCATGACATGCTACAAAATAAATTAGGCAGCTTCATCGTGACTACATTTGGGGATAAATATTAACGTATGAGAAATTTTTAATACCAATTCACATTACAGTGAAATTTTAAAACGCTCTATTCAATTATTTTCGTTTTAGGTGACAAGGATCCGAAAATTCATCTTTGAATATTTATTTATTAAAAGAATAAATGTATTTCAAGAAACATAAAAACATATTTGGACAATAATTCCGAAAACTAAGTATATCCGTGTTTTAGTAAGCGATGCGTCAACAATTTTCCCCATGAGATTATAGTTGACACATTACTGATTCTGTGAATCGATTTGATAACACAATAAAACTGGAATCTGAAGGAATGATCGGAATGTACAGATCATTAAATTTCGGTTCGAACGAGTGTCGTCTCGCTGGCGTCACGCGCAGGCGCCGGCGCGTCAGCCGTGGGTATAAATAACACCTCAAGTTGCACCCTGTACATGTAAATAACTTACGATTTATGTAGATAAGGTGTTTTGGCGACATATTAAAATTTCCTCTATATTTAATGGTGTTTTTAATACAAGTAAATATTTTCCGGTTATATCTCTAAATAGAACAAGTCCTATTTAAAATGAATAACCAGTAAACATTTTATTAACGTCGATGTTGAATGATTATCACTTTAGTCTGAAATGTCAAATAACAAACTTGTGTTTTTTAAAAAATGATAAATAGCCTTTGATTTGGTATTTTTTACCGTTTTTAATCATTTTGAAACGTTTACTTTAAGGACCATCCAGGGTATTGTTAAAAATCAAAACACTTCAGATTTTCGAGTACTTAATTTCTACCATTTTGAAGTTTCGTGTATCCTTATTTGTGCTGTCTTTTGTTGTGGAGTAATCACATTAAACATTCGAATACGGCAGGCTAAGGGCGTTGGTGACGTTAATATTCAGTTCATAAATAAATAAAGGTTAACCTCATGCATAATGGTTTAGTTCTCTTTCGATTGTAGCATAAAATACATCGGACATTCATGCCTGCATTTTATTCCCATTTAGTGTCAGCGTATTTTCCTCATAACACTAACTGAAAATGAAATTTGTTTGTAAAATATTTAATTTATTCAGCATCAAATGTTGTGAGTTTGTCATGAAGTTTTTCCGAAACTAATTCGCTTCATTACCTTTTTATATTAATAAAGTTTGAGATATTATCTTCACTGGTGGTTAGTCTTTAAAACGCGAGGATTTAAAGCAAAAATGATCTCAAAAGATTAATTATATTTGAACTAAGCCCTTCTTTAATAAATATATTTCAACGTTAGTATTACAGCACAAATCTTTTAATATTATCAAAGCAATCCATATGTTGAACATGTAATAAAATATAATAAAAATTCCAATGAGAGGTCGTCGATTGTTACTAAGTTGTTATGATCTTAGCTATTGAAAACATGATGCAGGAGGAAGCATCCGTCAATACTTCTTTACAAAACTACGACCTTGCTTATATTCTTGGAATTAGTCAGATTTAACTTATTATTTTGTATTTCAAAAGAATTCCAATGTATCTTTATGAGGCATTATGGTTTTCTTTTCGAATTTTATTATTATAGAAAAACAATAAAACCAATAAATATCACACAATTAAATATTTCGAGTCATGTCTTCGTGTTGCATGTAAAATAAAAATATGATTCTAAATGTCAATCAATCGTCGTGGTATTAATAAGGGCGTTTCGCTATCATTTGTTTCATGTCATGTCAATAGCAAGTTAGACTGTTAAAAAATAATATGTGTGTAGAGAAGTATTCTCAATGTAAATTAAAGGTTTTTAATCCCAATTATTATACTTTATGAATATTGTTTACCAAAATTAAGAAAAGGAATTTCAACAAAAACAGATCCGGAGTGTATCCCTGTGGGCGAGGTGAATTAAATATGATATCGCGTAAGGACGTCCTGAAGGTCGCATTCCAGGCCACTTACTCTAAACTTGTTGAGGGTCAACGCTCTGTATCCAAAACATTGCGAAACTTACAAATTTAATGAACGTTTAACACGTTGCCAAATTTTTAACTCGAGCTCGTGTCGAGTATTTTAGATACATTACCGTTTATTTTATTCATATACTTTGTTTTAAGTTTAAGTTAATAAATATGGTGTAATTTTTTAATGTTACCTTTAATAGTGGTCGTAAGTTTGTCTTAAACGAATGTAAATTAAGGACCGGTCCCAAATAATTAATATATAGTTTTAATTAAAACCTATACAAACTTGAAATTAATTAATTCAATTATGAAGAAATTGTTAATGGACAATATTAATTAAGTTATTATACTGAATTATAAAGCTAGAAATGAAAATGTTTGAAGAGCGAGTAAATAATAATTTTGACAAAAATGACCCCCTATAATTTTAAAAATAAATACAATGACAACTGTAAACAACAATTTTTGACATTATGTAAATCTTATAAAATTAATCTTTTGAAACGTATCTATTTATTTTCACCGAGAATATTAAATTAGTCTTCATTTGTGTAAACCTATGAAATTATACTTATTAAATATTTAAAATTTCGATAAACCTTTTTAATAAAAACATTTTTCATAAACATCAGTAATTAAGTTTGAGTAAAATGATACTTGATTTATGTTTTATCCTTAGATGACTACACAAATGTACTTTTCTGAAATGAAATGAACCCTGCTATATAATGATTATTTCATCTTTAAATACGATATTAAAATTTTACACCTTTGTTTTAGATTTTAATATAAACTTACAAATTCTATCATTTTCTTACTAGTATATGTATTTTAAAATATATTGCATATTTTGAAACTTTTCTCAACTATTTGATCTGAATATTTGTTTTTCAATATTTTATTTGAAATTTTTTATGATGTTTTCTTTTTTGAAAATATCGACATAAATAATATTATTTTGCGACATAAGAGTTACTGAACTAAACGAAGTCCCAAAACAAAATTATCTTATCTCGCTGTCTTTTATTTATCCACGTCGTCCTGTTAATTAATGTGCCAATAGAAAGTGATATCAAATTACGTCGCGAACTTCAGCCGACACCCAAACGAAGCAAAGTTTAATTAATTATTAGAATTTGGAGTACGTTTTAAAAGAAAGCGGATGTAAGGTATATATTTTAATAACCGTCTAATTAAAAAGTTGGTATATCTCAATAAGAAAGTCAAATTAATGTTCAAAGAAGAGACTATTTGTTCACATTAGCAATTATATACATATACAGGTGTAATAAAAAATAGAAATTAATGATTCAATGGAAACGGCCTTTATATAATTTTATATTAATCCATTATAAAATGCAAAGTACAATAAGCTAATATATTTTATGTGAAAGTTTTTGAATTAATTATAATAATTTATTTTATAACTCGTCTTGACTTCTGTTAAATCAATCATTGGGTATCCTAAAACCGCTATCAAGGCCAGTGTATGGTATTAGATTTTATGAATAAACAAATTCACCTGTCGAGTTGTTTTAAACTGCACATATATAATTCTTACTGACCCCATACTATTGATCAACTTATATTTATAAGTATACATTATTTATTCCATTGGAATACTTCTGAATATTTTAGTAAGAGAATGATGCTTTTTATTCCGTTAAATATAAAATCAGAGTGTGTATTTTTTAATAAAAGTATTGTTTTGTTTTATTTGCTGGTGACGGAATAAAAGTCATTTACATAGTTCTTCAAAAAACAACTGGGATTTTTATATAAATATTTTAACATCACTTATAAAAGAACTGGATCGATTTTTTACTCATAGACCTAAAAACATTAACATAAAGCGAATCTGAATGTTTTACCTGTAACTAAATATTATATTTCAAATCACCTTCAAATATTCATATAAAGTTTTCCTCAAATTCAAATCAGTAATTTCAAGTACAATTTGCAAAGTTTACCGTAATAATATAAGTGCTAAAGTAGCTATAATCGTAATATTAACATTATAAGTATATCATTAACAACTTCCTATATAATAATAATAGACATAAATTAATGACGGTCAGGGTGTGTATGTTAATTTAAAAATTTATTACATATATTTACAAATCTATGCTAAACTACGCCCTGATTAAAGTTCGCGGATTTGAATTTCGCTGACAGATTATAATTTAAAATTCGAGATATAAATTACAGAAGGGAATGTCAATTTTGAATTATTTAAAATACGTAATAATTCCGGTTGGGATTAGTAAGAGCAATTTTTAATAACATTCTCTACAAATTTGTGACTTGTATTTGAATAGAATATGAAGTACATTTTTGAAATTCTAACAAAAAGATTCAACAATATTTTTATTTTATACCAACATTTTATTCATATATACGAGGACACAGAATAAAAATAATTAATCATAAAACGCACGACATAAGGATTTTGTATTATCAAATTAAAAAAATACATGTCGTAAAACTTCCAAATAAAACACCATTATTAATTTATCGGAAATAAAAAATACAGTTGTTACTTAAAATAATTTTTATATATACCTTCATTATTTTATTTACTTATAAATCATCGCTTAATTTATGAGTAAATTGTTATTTAAGACGAAATCTGATCACGTTTTACGATCCTAATAAATAAATTAGTGTCTTTATAACTGATGGTAGCGGAAGGCTTATTAGATTAGTTGAGAAAAAATTAAATCTTTGTTTTGAATATTAAAGAAAAGAATAACTTTTTTCAGAAAATCATAAACATCTTTAAAATTTGGACACAGAAAAATGTCACAAAATTAAATTTTATCTTTATTTTTTATTTTGAACATTAGTGTAGATCGTATCTCAAATTAATTCATATTATTTTTTATGAATTATTGCTTAAGTGTCAATATATTTATTAATTACAATATCAAAAGTAAATTTATTTTGAATAAGACTTGAGCGATCTAATAGAATTTTAAATAAACTGTATATTATAGCTTTAAAATCTTTAAATCTCCTCTTCCCGCTAACATGATCACAGCAAAGTAATTGAAATGTTGGCTTAAATAATTAAAAATGTAATCTATATACCTACGTAAATTCAATCCGGAATTATGGTTTTATTTTATACGAAATCGATTTCCTCTTAATTATATAGACGTCAAAGGAAATTCAAATTCAAAGAAATAGTAATAAAATATCCAGTACCTACATTAATTTCACAAATTGATTGTATCTACTATCGTTTCGACATTTTGATTTATAAATCTATGTAGAATTTGTAATATTATTGTTACAATTTATGTTGTATAAAGAATTTTTGCTCAAGAGTAAGATTTGGATCTCGATATAAAATATAGAAAGTTTGTATTTTAACCCACAACGCTACTTCAATATGGATTGGTGGGTTCAATAGAATCTACAAAATTTAATTCCTGTTATATATGTCCATACGTAAAATGTCCCATGCGTTAAAATGATAAACTGGGATTAAAAATATTCAACTCACGTTAAGCTCCACCATCTCTTTTATACTCTAAATAAGGTAACAAGTACTTATAAGGTATTAAAAAAATGTTGTCAATTATTTAAATGTACATTTGGGAGATTTATAAATGATTATATATATTGCGAGATCACGGATCACCTTCAATAAATATCGTTTTATTTAATTCAAGTGACTCATTGAACTTTTATTTCTACGGGAAATTTATAAACCGTTCTTGTTCAATATTGTATTCTCAGTATAATGTTGAATCATTTATAACTAAAAAGATAGATATGCTTATTAAGATTAATACTTTTAAAATATAACTCTTCCGGTATATTTTTTGTATTGATAATAAATTCAAACTTGTTTACCGTAAAAGAAAGGTTCTTTTGAAAATTTTTTAAATAACTTTTGTATTCCCCATTTATGCTTGTAAATGATAAAGAAACGGTATGCTGATGGCGACGTAATAGCCTATTGATTGGAAGCGTTTTGGGTCACGACAAAAATATTGTCATGTATGTTAATAATTCCCGTTAAAGTGTTCTGTTCATTTATTCCGATGGTTGTTATTTTCATACATCTTACACTTAATATTTTGACTTTTTTCATATTATTATTGAAGAATAATTTTAACAATAAACCAAAAACGAAATTAAAATTGTAATTGTAGTATTTGTGATATTATTATGTAAAAAAAATTAAGCAATCCCTTTATATATTTGTGATGTACTTGTATCATTCACGTTTGTATAAAGGCGTTTAGAGATAAAAATCCTTGAAACTTTGCTAAGTGTAGTTCTAACGAAATTGAACTATAAGTAATCCTTGCTCCGTCTCCAACACGTTTCGAGGTTATATTCTTTTATATTATTTAAATACTATATTAGATTTCTTTGTTAAAAAATGCTATACACTCATCAATGAATATAGATTTTGTATATAATAGGATACAAAATTGTCGGGGGCCAAAGACAAACACACATGTATGTAAATATAATGGAATTCGTACATTATGAATCATTTAATTTAATATTTTTTGGGATACTCCCGTGTTCATCAAGATTAAAACGATCTAAAGTTATAATGCGGCAAGTTTATATTACTAAGTACGTATGTCTGTGTCTTCTTTTCTTTTTTCTCCGAAACGTTATATACGGATGTACGAATGAAGTAGAAGTATATATTTAACGTTTGTATAAATAACATTTTATGAATTAAATCCCGATTACAGGTTTAACGAAAATTAAATCCAAGGTCAAGGTATGATTTAATAGTCAGATTATGTGTAAAGACCCCTAAGTGGTACTAAAAAGATCTTAAAATTTTCATTGTTAGAAATCTGTTAACTCATCGCCACTTGGCAAAAATTTTCTTAAGCTTTTGATTATATTTTACCGTCTCGATGGCTACCTGCGATAAGGAATTGCACGTCAAAGTATTTTTATAAGCTTGTAGTAATGATAGCTATTAAAGTTAAGTGACAAAAAAATTGAGGTATTATTATAAAATTGAATATATTACTATGAAAAAGTTATTGTACAAAAGAATACGTATTAATTTAAACGAACAATTATTCTCTGTTTGGAAAATCTTTAATATCTTTCTCGAAATGAATTTAAAGAAAGTTTTCGAGACATAAATATCAATAAAAGATCTTCAAAAGTAATAATATACATATATACGTGAATGTATTTCTATATTGAAATTAAGAATAAATGTTTCATTGCCTTTTATATTTTGTGACATATTAAAACCAAATATTTATCATGAAAAATTCCCGACGAAGAGTATCACAAAATAAAAAAAAAACTTTCCTCATTTATACTGGGAATTTATAAAAACAATAATATATTATTGGTATATTTTATCAAAATGTAGCATCAATAGTTGCTCACGTTTCATAAGAATTGAAGATCCGACCTCTGTTCTAGATAAATTCTCTTAAAATACAACAACAATACTGGGTTTTTATCGGAACGATAATATTCTTATACGGAATTGTTTGTTCAACTTTCATAAGTTTATATGAAAATATAAACTTAATATATGTATACAGTACGTTAAAAACTATACAGTTTTAGACTATACGAAATTATATTTTTAAGATTATTTGAGTTATATATACTACATAATAAAATATTTTGAAAACAAATATTGATTTACGAAGGTTTTAACTTATGTGGTGGTATTTCATACTTGGATTTATTTTATGATAAGAGAGTGTTTTATTTTATTAGAATCGAGTGAAGAGTAACATTTGAAGAAAAAATATATTTGAACAAACAATCACCTGAACAAAGGGGGCCACACTTCAAAATGTTCAATATAGTTGAATATGTAACCGTGCATTTAACATAGGACAATCCCATTAAGCTCACCTCAAAATCAAAGCAAGGAGGTTGCCTGAATAA
>DVQO01000521.1:0-15812 GCA_018231785.1 Danaus gilippus | reverse complement strand
CAGAAAACATGAATACTGTGTCAGTTAAATTATTATTATTATTAGATTCATTTCTTTCACCATTCATTCACCATTATGTAAATAGCAAAAGTATGTTCTCTTTTAAACTCAAAATCAGTGAACCGTTTTGAAGTCTTTATTTTCTATGTAGTGAACGTCTGTAACGAATCCACAGTAGACGCAATCTACAGAGTTAAAACAAACAATTACTTTGGTTTATTTGAAAACAAGCAAAAAGTGGAGCAATCAAATTGCTGCTACTGGGACAAAAACCGCTACACTCAACGTTACGGATCATGTGTAATACGGAAGCTGGGACCAGTTAGATACTCGATATTTGAAGATTTTAAGGGATATTTTCATGACTTTTGTTTATAAATGTTTTTCTTAATATACTTCAATATTTGTTCTATTAAAACTAATTCTTCTCAATTTTAAAAGAAGCCTATGATTTGTTTTAGTGATACAATATTATTTTAATTTTCAGGAAGTAGAATTTAAATATATGTACATATACACAAAAAAAGAAATATGCGAATATTTAAACTATTATCCCACCGCATTTGAGCTTTAATAATAAAAACAGCGTGAATAATGCAATGCAAGGTGTCAAACTATGAAGAAAAGATTTTAAAAATTTCATTGATAACGCATAGATATTTATGATAAATAAAGAGATTAGATTCGCTCGAAGCAGCTGCGTTAAGGAGCGAAATGAATCGTACGATTTGATACGCGCCTCCATCAAATAATCTTTGTCAAAAGGCAAGCTAATAAAGTTTAGCAGATGTGATTTTCGAAACAAGACGCTAACAAATGGGAGCTGGTTGGTACTATCGTAAGGAATCACCGTTGATCGTGGACGGCAATTTTCTCTTTTATCAAAAAGATTAATGTTCGCTTCATAAACACAGCTATCGGAAGAGTAATTTTCCAGACGCTAGATTTCTACATACATAAATATGGTCTTACAATAATGTTGCAATATTTTATATATGAATATTTCATACGGATATTATAATTTTTCCATCTTTATATGCAACTAGAATGGAAGTTTTCAAATTTCAAACCTGCATAAACTAGCAAGTAAGAAAACAAATACCCCAACAAAGAACACATTAATTTAAATTATGCCATGATATTAGCAAAAATTTGTAATTCAAACAGATATTCTCTCATTGGTATGGGAATTATTTAGCAACGCAGATTTTGTAAAAACTACAGTCCATTTAGTTTGTGTTATCTCCACACGATCACGAATTTTTTAAACTATGTTTTAAAAGCCATGCGTCGGATTCTTCGAGTCTACATTTGATTTGGACAAAGAAACTGACCTGCGTCATTAAAGCCTATTGTAGCGAATTTTAAAATTTCGAAAAGCGAATTCGTCAATCGTAAAACAATTCGATACGCGTTTGAATTTGTTGTTCGGGCTGACTTCAATTCAATTTCTTCTTCCAAACCGTTCGCGTGAATTGGGTCGCATAAACGGGCCCGCCCTTTTGGGACCAAAACGTTATTTTTTTTTCACACAGATTGCGCGTTCTTTGATGTTCAGAATGTGTGCGTTAAGTATTTCCTACGCTTTATGATGTTTCTGTGTGTGTTATATGTTCAGGATTTTATAAAATACTCCCAGCGGGATGTAAAAGTAAAGTGAATCAAGAGCTTTTAAAATAATTTTATATTTATTTCCTTGTCTTAAATATATTTATTGAGAGTCTTGTAGTTTACACGACGAATGAAGCTCCTACGCCTAGGGATTCGTCAAAATAGATTTCATTAAAACGATTTCATTGGACTGTGAAATATTTTCCCAATATTAGTCTTTACATCAAATATATCAATAGTGATAATCAATATACTATGTATTCAATTAGGAAATAGATAAAAAATATATATAACGATATTTCTCGGTCTTACAAACGCCACTTATATATGTGTGTGTAAATAACAATGCTGTAAGTAAATAGTAGAGTAAAAAATACCGAGAAAAAGCCATAGAGCTAAGATCGAAGCTCTTCGTAAAACTAGTTCAGTAATTAAAAAAAATTAATGATAATAAAGGATCAAATATAAACACAGCAACTATTGTTATTGTAAGAAAGAACAGGTTAAAAATAAGATAAAAACAATATGAGTGTGTACACTATAAATACACATGAACCTAAGATCCCACTATTCCAACATATGTTTACATGCGCATTTATAAAAAAACAATAATGAAGTCCATAGTACTTGACGACGAGACGTCAAGATTACGAACGAGTTTCCTCCTAGACACGTTTGTGCTCTCACAACGAATTAGGACCGACGCCTTCAAATTTGGCACAAAGCTGTTTGCTTTAGTTTCGGAACTTAGTTTAACTTAAGTTCTACCGGAATGTAAATGCAGTTTTGTAATACAATCCCCTCTATTCAAGGAGTTTGCTCCGTTAGCTCCTAAATGGTTTTAATGGGCCAATGATAGCAAGTGAATGAATGAACTTTATTGCTTACGGGATCAATAGAAGAATAAGGTTAATATGTTTATGATAAAAGACAAAAATTTTGAAATTACAATAAATTATTCAAGGTATATCATATATTTTAATTATAAACGAGCCTAGAACGGAACTTCAAATGGGTCCCAACGAACTGTGGGGTCGAATAATAATTCATTATATTCAGTAAATGGTCACTATTGGATACCAAAATATGTACCTTTGTTGCGCGTGAGGTCCACCTTTCGGCTCAGGTGACATTACGGCGTTACTAATTTGGATACAGAACCCATAAGGTCTATTGAAATATTTTAAAGAAATCTATAAAAATGAACAATAAACATGAAACTCAATTTGATTCGCTTGTACTATAAAGATAGATTTCTGTTTTTGTGTATAATTTTGGTTTTCAAACATTTTAGTATCTTGCTAAACTAGTAATACTCTTTAGATTAATTTAAAAAAATAAATAAACAAGCCGTAGTATAAATGGGATACGAAGAATTTTAACTTTTAACCACAAAAAGTTATTGCATAAATACAAGTATAAACCTTCAACGATTTAAAAACATCAAAAGGAGACACTGATAAAGAGAAAGTTTTATAGTTATGGTTAGTTACCATTGCAGTTGTTGTTATGTTATTGTTTCACATACCCTTCTATCGAGTGTAAGACAAAAATTTACATAGGGAAGTTCTTATGATACAGTTACAATTATTTATGAAACAGATACATTTTGTGTGTTTTCGTTTAAGTGTTATATGCGAAGGTTATTTATTAGATATAAGAAAAGCTGTTAACAAAGCAGCGATCAAATTAAAAATCAAGTGTGAAAATCTTAAGTTTCTCCGATAATCTGTAACTGACAGGTCACATGCTGCGCGCTAATTTTTCGCCTCCATGAACTAAAAGCGTACCAGAATCGTTCACTCACAAAGGATGCACCGTTACAAATGTCAAAAGCGTTAAAATTAATGACGACAACCTTTTATTTGGCTCTATTGTCTTGAAAAACTCCGCTTTGTCTATTATATACTCCATAATGTCAGCGTTTAGCGTCAAATCTTTTGTAACGATACCGAAAAGGAATCAGTGAATAGAGCGCGTGGCGCGTGACATACGCGATTTTCCTAGTTTGAAATAAATTGAAAACAACAACCCGTTTTAGTCTGGAACAATATTTAACAGCAGGAAACTATTGTTAAATTATTTCTAATTTGAAAAGATAACATGCATACTTTATTTATTTCGTCTCACGAACAATGACACTATTGTGGATTATATAATTTTTAGTGTTATTATAGTATTTGAAAGTAATTAATTAAAAAAGGAAGTTAGATAATTACAGTTTGGTTTAATTTCTTAAGTACATAGACGAGTAATTATATACATTTGTTTCGTTTTACTACTAATTAAGTCGTTTACTTAATAATACTTTAAAACAACTAATCTGTTTTTAAAAATTTGTAAATTCTAAGCTGTGATGATAATATGAATTTATTTAAAAGTCGTTAAATATTAAATCATCTTTATAGTACAGAATAGGCGGTATACTTGTGAGTAATAAATAATGCCAACCTGATAGGCGCAGGTTAACCAATGGAAATGTAAATTTAATATATTACATTAAAAACAGGTTGCTAAGGAAGTGCGCGTTTTGAATATGAAGCCACGAGCGCAATAACATTCACAATGTATTTCCTATTTAATTAAAATTATTCATACTTATTTTTTTACTGCTAAATCGAATTTCTAATTAGAACATTTCTAGATAATTCTATTTTTATTATTCTAGATAATTAAACTATTTCTAGATAACCAATTTCTAGACTTTCGGTTTTTTATTCAATAAAAAGGCATATTTATTTAAAACCTATCGAAGACATCTATATCTGTCGACTGGCTTATATGTAATAAGACAATTTATAGTAATTCTAAATAATAAATCAATAATAGTTTATAACGAGAATTCATAACCTCCTGCCTTATGATTAAAAAAAAGTCTTATCTGATACAATTTATAGTCAAATATTTTTATATCTGGATCTATTTACTTAGTATGCAGCCATGAACCAACCAAGCGATTAAAATAACAATAAGAATGAATAATAGCATTTTATTTTAAATAATATTTCATGGATATTTCTGTGAAAAAAAAAACAAGATGATAATTTAAACCAGATTTCGTAGAAAGACTCGCGAGAACAAGATAAGTGGAATCCTTAATTAATTGCCTTGAAAAGCGACACTTCTTGATAGGTTCTGTACCTACTTACATATTTAAAACCAAAAGTAACGTTTTCATTGTTTGATTGGTTTGACAGCATTTGGTACTATTTGGAAGATTATTATTACCGTTATATTTTTATTACATCAGTTAATTATTTAAGATAAATCTAATTGTTTACGTAAGGTTTTATGTCATATATTCAACCAATAGATATAAAAGTGGCATAACATACTGGTAATAAACTGTTAGTGACAAACTTTATTACAACTGTCGAAATTTGTTTTAAAAATTTTGTTTAATGTCACACAATAAATTATGGTTGTTACGAATATCAAAAAAAGTTATCGGGCAATTTCTAGATAAAAAAACAATCGTCACTCACGCAAAGAATTTAGCCTCATCGGACCTTTTAACAGGAAATCAGAGTATTAGCATAATGCAGCCGACGATTAACTAAAATACTGGTTTAAATATTTTATGTGTAAATCGGCGCCGTCGGATAAAAACAAATTCATGAGAACTTAAATAGGGGTGTCCATATGAACAATATGCTTCATGTTTAGATAATCATGGTGTTCTTTACCGTAAGTGGTCATAAAATCTCCAGCATTTGTATATTTTAATTTAAATTAATTATATTTATTGATGATTATACTATAAATAGATTTAACAGAAAATGCCTAGTTCTGTTTATGCGACTGGGTAAGACGGTTCTACAAGGATTTCATTTCAAATTGAATCATTATTTGAAAACTAAGTGTTAGCTCCTCTTCCTTGCGTGTTTAAATATATAATAATGATCACAATACAAGGAAAATATTTTATGTGAACACATTCAGCAATCAATATGAAAAATGAAATAACCATTATTTTTTTGATGACGCAGGGAAACTCCTTTTACGAGCCGTTGGACGGCCTTGGTGGGGCCGGGAGCGATGTGTGAGACTCGACCTGGGCAGGCCCTTACTCACTAAAACCACTGTGAAAGCCATCGGCTGCTATATCAATGTACCCTGGATCTGTCAGCAAGCACCCGTGCCCGGTTAAGACCTGCGTCAGACGGAAAGTGAGAGGCTTGTGTTTCTGCCTCATCCAACGCTCTAGGACCGGGCGAAGCGCTGCCGTTGTACTGTAGTAATGAACTAACAAATCCTGATATACTTGTATACTTTTGGTACTTAAAATTTCATACGTAAAATCCGACTTTAATTATATTTCTGTTATTAATAATTTAAACTGTCATCCTGCTGTTATCATTATTCGGCATGAGTGGCTCGTTGTATAAGATACACGACCACCCACAGTGCACACTAAGCATTGTATTTACCAAAGATATTATGAGAATGAAATGAAAGTTATCGATTAAACTGTCCATGCCCAAGTTTCATTCATTAAGTTAATCGGGTTTTATACATGAATTTAAGTATTTAATATTATACTACTACCAAAGAAGTTAAATTTTTGGAATAAACAATTAACACAGACTTAATCACAGACGTTTTTGTACTTTTAAGATTTTTCATTGTGTTATATATCTCATTTAAATAAATGACCTAGTTTAATGAAAGAATCATTAATATTTATAGATAATTTTATAGCTAGTTAAAGCAATCGCTATCGATTTGAAAGTTACGACATTTATTAGCTATAATGAATAACTTATGAGATAAATAAACATCTGTCTGTACATTACTTAAGACTAAGAAACCAGACGTCACGTCAATCAATTGAAGATCCCTCTAACATTAAACATATGCTGCAGGCGTGAATAACCACATTATTATAACCACCGCTAATTTGAAAACTCACTCTGTTTTCGATCATATTTTATTAAGAAATAATACTACATATAAATTAATACCGAGTTTTTATAAAATAGTTTGAAACACTATAATCTATTGAAATATTTCTATAATAGTAAGTATATATTACAGTAAAACAATGTTGAGCTTATACTTGAAATGTTTAAAGATATTTTAATTTTATTCCACTGTTAATATGACGCAGTATTTATTAATATTCTTATATTTTATTTAAAAAAACAATAAGTAACGTTAATTAGTATTAGTAACGCAGAAGAAGCGACCTATTTATCATAGTCGAATTAGTAGATGACAGAGTACCAAAACATTTGGTCTATTAGAATGCGGTTAGCATTTGAAGGTAATGCCATAATTATATATAAATTAGGTGTCAAGTAAATTATATGGAAACAAATGGAGGAAGTGACACTCAATGCGACACCTGTCACTTCATATTGTATATGTACCTACATTAAAAACTTTTGTTTCCGTTGTACGGGTATAAATTACATGTTGGTCTGCAGATAAATCTTTTTATCAAACTTCCATTAAAATTTCCATTGAAATCCGTTCATCCGTTCTAAATATTAAATCAAACTAACAATATTTTTATTTTTGTGCTGGTATTATGTATATAAGAATAGAATGGCCGAAAGCAAGCATATGTTGAAATGACAGATAGACTTTCTTTTTATATTGTAAATATTAAATTAAGAACATATACTCATGATTACTGGCAGATATACTTAAAGGCTAGAGATCCAGAAATAGACCACATTTTTATATAATACTTACATTTATCACTAAATGTATCATTTCTAACAGCTTTGCCTTAATATTATAATTATATTGCGTTATTACATTAGAACACATTATAAAATATTAATATTTTACTATAAGGCAATTTTTTCACAACATTTTATATTTAATGTTTTAACTATGAATTTAAATTTAATAAATAATATAATAACTTGAGGATGTCAAAATATAATTACTTTTAAATCTATTTATATTATTTCAATATAATTATACTTATCAACCGATAGCTGGTAGAATTCTGAGGTCCAGTAATGAAAGGTGGGTGGCTAGTTTGCTTTAGGGCGCTACGAACACACGCGATAAAGGTCTAAAGGCAGCGCCTTATTAAGGCATGCAGATTATCCTTTAAGATTTGAGCATTAAATGGCTTTGTATCATATCGAATGCATTGTGTAGTGCAGCTATAAATTAGATTAATTATACCTTTGCTTTTTATTGAAATGTTTTGTATTAAATCTTTCGTAATATTAAACAGCCTTTGTAGCAGATACCAGTGTCAAACGAGTTTTTGAGTAAATTTTAAATCACTTTAATATTACGTTCCCTTTTATTTTCAAATGTTTTTATTCATAATTGCTCTCTTAATTTTCATATAAAAAAAATTGTATTAACTGAAATTAAAAAGAATTCTTTACAGTGAAATTTTATTTTTATTAAAAGTATAACACGCATCCTCAAAAAAAATCCGTGGTCGGTATAAAGCTATCAGTACTGCATTTTTCGATTAAAGTCAAACGATCGTCGTTAAAATATTATCTTAGGTTTTATCAGCTTTTAATGTTTTCGGTGTTCTTTTACTGCTATTTAAATTACTCAGAGATAACAAATTCCGAACAAAATTTTGAATGGATATAAATTACATCCTAACAATCGTTAAAATTAAAATTACCATTGTACTATTTAGCATACGCTTACTTTGATAGAGTATACGATAACGTTAACGTTTATTCGCTCTATATTATGTTTCGCAACGTTTAAGCCGGCTTTAGTTTCCAATGCTGGCATGTTAAATGTTAGCTAGGATAATGGCCAACGTAACACGCCTGTAGCGATATCAACTTGCTCTGAGTTTATAAAGGTCTACTACGGAAACTATTTTATTAAGCGCATATTACTTAGAGAGTTATGAACGATCTCAGTTAATAATTACAACCTGTACTGCTATCAAAGTACAGC
Source organism: Danaus gilippus (assembly GCA_018231785.1). Classification (NCBI taxonomy): domain Eukaryota; kingdom Metazoa; phylum Arthropoda; class Insecta; order Lepidoptera; family Nymphalidae; genus Danaus; species Danaus gilippus. The sequence continues at coordinate 7,301 of DVQO01000521.1, read as the reverse complement.
GCCGATTTCAAGGACAACACAAGTGATATTCTAGGATTATATTATTTGTGATACATAAATAGTAACCTGTATAGGAACTTGTTATAGTCATCGTTGACTCAGCTAAGCTTTAATACCTTTATATTTCATAAGTTAATTGTTCATCTTAGATGTATTCGGATAACTCGAAATTTTTATGAATAGAATTTATTTTAAAAGTAGAATATTTTTACAATAGATAACAATAATGAAATTTAAGATAAACCAGAAATGCCAACATTACTCGACCTCAATTTAGCACCAACGTATAACGCTGAATCGTGACTGAGATTATGACAACCGTGTAAAGTTAACTGTCATTATAGACATACGTTCATAGTATAACCTTCCGACCTCAACCGTGAATAAGAACAAAGACACTCCATAGATACGAGTACTAGATGTCGACTCCATGACTTCGCGAAGATCTCTTCAGTAACAAAACGTTTGTCAGAAAACAAAGAGAGTTCAAGGTGTAGCGACAGCGGTGGTACTTGCCAATTATCAAGCTAACGTTGTTTAAGCACGCTAACATTCTATTCGATTTTGTTTGGACCTCGCTTCACCATATTTATGAGTACCCAGTCGTCGTTTATCTATGCAATGTACTGCTTCCTTCATTGCACGTTCTGTTTGATCATATTTATCGTGCTTTGCTCTAGTATCATTACTTAGAAGGCTTACTTCGTAGCATCTCATTAGGGGTCTCAAGTATTCTTCGGTATCTTCAATGCGTCGTAGCTGATAACATTTTGTATTACTTACTAGTATTGAATAGGATTCTGTATCTGTTATCTGGTTATAAATCTGTTTGTCTTCTGATAGCTCCTGCCTTGAATTTTAATGGCGGTCAATATACTTTGTTTAATTTTATGAATTTACAATGGGAGTTTATCGATAACCTTTTTGTTAATCTTTGTACTGATTACATATCACTCTGAGAATATCTTTTTTATGATCAGTTTACAAGAATTACATTTGGTAGGAAGAAAATGGTATAATTTTTTATAGTCTGAACATATACGAGTATGTTCAGGGTAATTTTTTTAAGTATCAAATAATTATGAATGAAATTGTCCACTCGGTAATAGTTAAATATTCAAAGAAGAATCGATTATTTCCTACTTTCTGTATATATAAATAATAGTGTATGAAATTAAATATACATTTTTTTCTGAACTTTAGCTACAAACAATAACATAAATTTGTTGATAATTAATTCACCCTATTCAAACAAGGACTAGTGATAACTTCCTTACAGATAAATTATTGATATACCTATAAAATTAACAAACAAAAATCGGTAGTACATGCTTTTTTCAAAACATTAAACATAGATTTTTTAAAGTTGTGTTTTGTTAAGAATATAATTCAATTAGCAATCACTTTAATTTTTATTATAACGTAACTTGGATGTCGTATCGTAAAAGTTTTTTGTCTTTGTCATCACATTACATTAACAACGCATTGGTATCTTTGAAAACACCGCTTTCGATGAAACATCCGTATTAATGTGATCACAAATTGGAGTTTTTAATGTCTTTATAAGTGCTGTCTGGCACGAAGTTAATGAAACAGTCCGTTTTATTGATCTACCTGCAAGGTGACACGAATTTAGTCGCGCCTAACCTAGTATTATGTTTTTCTTCAAATTATTTTCCGTCTTTCTCTCTCTGATGTCAAGTATTTAAGAAAGAGAGAGAAAACTTCAAAAGCCGAGCATTAGAATTGAACATTTCATTTGAAAGGCGACCCCCGTCATTTGATAAGCCGATGATGTATTTTTTAGCATTAATCCATTAGGACACAGAGAACATTTCGATTCCTTTTAATACTTAACTTCGCCTTATGGAGCTTAGTGATTTGTACTATTTATAATATTCCAATATTAAGGTTCATTAAGTGGGTATTTCAAATGTTAAATATATTTCTTTTACAAATACAATAATTATTGAAAAAGTCTGTACTTATTTGGTTGGAACAGATGTTTTTACAAATGGCATATTTCTCTATTGTGATAAACCATGTCACTACAGGAAACAAATTATTAAAACACTGTCGTAAATCAATACCATTATTTTTTCAAAGAAATATTGCGATAATAAAATCAGTGACACCCAATCAAGAGGCCATACACTGAACAAGCTTATAATATTTCTATAATATTATCACAATTTATTTAATAATAAACAAGCTGTCACCACCCGCATATCAGACAATTGATGCAATCATCGCCAATGAGATTTTGGGGAGTGTAAAACTGGTTAATTGTTCTGGCCGCAACCAAATTGTAATACTGTTCAATGATTTCATATAAATATACAATTGTGTATAATGATCAGAGAAAATTTATAATCACTATTGTTGTATCATAAAAAACTATCTCGACTTTTAAGAGTAACATCATATCACATACCTACATATATAGATTTTTAATAAATCTTATTTTTCGATCTCTTGATCATGCCATTAATCAGATTATACAGTAATAAATCTGAATTTTAAATAACGCGAAAAATAGTATATCTAGGCCGCTCTTTCCAACATTTTTAATCCATAATATACAGTTTGAATCGGCTCTAACGAGCTCAAGTGGTGCTGTGAGTACGAATATTGTTCGAGGGTCGTTGAAAGGAGAATTGATGTGCAAAAGTATATTTAAAATAAGTCTTCCGAATGAGGAAATTTAGATGAACATTTAATTAATGCGGTTATATTTTAAGTTATCTAAAAATTTGTAATCAAAACTATTTCTAATAAATTATTCAATTTATCGTATTTGTTATTAATTCATGCTGCTCAAAATTATTATTAAAAATGGAAACAAATGACTCTCTGTAAACATTTTAACCCTTTAGTAGAAACAGTGGTATGTAATAAATCAGTAAGCACATTGCTCAAAGATAAGGTTCTTATCTCGCGACACTGCTTATAAATCAAAAAGCTGTGAAAAAGGTTAACTTTGTTTCTAAGATAAAAGAATATTTGATATATATTCTTTTTCTTATGATTTTGATTATCTAATCTTTAACATACTCACATAAAAATGTTATAATATTTTATTCATTAAATACATATATTTTTGTGATTGAAATTGAAAAAATATTAGTTTTATTTACATTACAAACAAATTTTTAACTTTTGTACAAAAGCCATAAAAAATTATTTTAATTTATCACGCTTTACGACTAGCTTTGTAGTAGAGTCTTACTGAATTACTTAATTAATGTACAGGGTAAGAATAAATTATAGTGTTCCGGGAATGCTTGAGTTGCTTGTAAGTTGAAGACTTTGGGGGGCGTAGTGTATTGTTTTGCATCTAACCCCAAATGTAGATACGTTACTGTCTCATAAGATTTACACACAAACATTGTAATCTTGTTACTGGTGGGTGGAGACGCATTTGTTCAAAACGTAAAATGAGCTTACCCTTGTTTTATATTTTCCGTTAAAACATCCTTGATAAACCCGGGTCGGACCATATTACTCGATAAGGGAAAATATGTTAATTTAGACGCTACGAGAAAGCCGATATGACCTACTAAGTGATTGGTTTTCTGATGCGTCCTCGTGTTTTGAATTTGAACTCGACCGTTTGGCTAAAATCGGACCAATGTTTACAAATGGGTAAGGATAAATAAATATTTTTCTTAAACTGCAAATATATCCTTTCTAGAAATGAGATACAGTTGAGGAATATATAAGAAGACTCTCTATTTACTTAAAGATTTCTTCCGTAATTAAGCTCAAGGTGTTCGAAATTGAGACGGTAGTCGTAAAAGTATAAAAAGTGGGTCAAATTGTTCCTAAAATATATCCACTTAGGGATGCAAAATATTGCCGAAATGAACGCCTTTCCTCACAATATGACGCCACTAAAATTTCCATCTTTTATGAAACATTACGGATTACAGAGGAGACCATTACAAGAAATCTAATTTTTAATTAAAAATAAGCAAGAGACAATTAATTTCTATATTCAAATAAAAATATATCTAAATTTTTGTTATTAATTTCCTTAAATTACAGAGGTAATTTAAATTACGTATAAAAATTCTAAGAAAGAATACCAAAGCTAAAACTGAAAATTAATTATTAAGTGGATAGAAATTAATTACCAATTAATGATATAAGACCTTTTAAAATAAAAAAGTATTTTTTCAAACTGTTTATATCATCTTGAAATTTATCAAAATGTCAACCTTATTTCGAACAAAGTAATTTATATTTTAATTGACTTTAAACATCTCAATTTATGGACGCCCCTGGGTGTATTATTTTATTGGTTAGGGTACCGTTTTAAAATAATTAGATGAAAATTTATAGGTGTCATCGGCTGTGATTTAAGGATGTTGGCTGTAGCCTATTTAAATTGGAACTTGATTGTAATCTATATTTCCATAGAAATGTTCTTATTAAAATTCTATTAATTTGAAATAAAGTCTGTTTACTGAATTAATTATGTTGGAATGATTTTTGTTTCAATATATTTTAAGTCTAGTTCCAAAGCACATGTTTCACATGTTGTTATTAAGCAAATTCGATGTTTCTGTGTGTCTGCAATTAATCCTTAAATTATTCTTAATATCTTGTGAAGCTGTAAAGAAAACCTTAAGAATTTTTTAACAGTTTCGAAATTACTTCAAATCATGTTTAATTTTAGATTGCCATTGAATATTCCTAATCAATATAAACATTCATACATAGCTTTTGTTTAACTTACAAATTATAAAATGCTTTTTCATGAGGAACTATATAATCTCTAGAATAACATCGACAAGTATCAAAACATTAAAGTTTGGTTAGTTTTATAAAAAAAAACTCATTCAAGTTTACCAAACATACGCAAGATGATTCCGGAACTACCAAAATCAGACAGCAATCTGTCAAAGAGACAAATGTTGCCGGTCCCTTATTTATATCCACCATTCCAGTTAAAATGAAGTCTTTTGATATAAATCGTTTCTATATCTGGCTAGTAATAAATTTTATTCTAAAAACACAACTCGTTATTGTTGTTACTATCGGTGGTAGTGGAAAGCATCTTGTACTTTAAACCTTGACAGGTTTTAAAATTGAACAATTCCCCCTTCATTCTCATCTGCTGAGCTTATCAACATAAAAAAATATGAAATTCAATATTTTCTTATTTCTTAATAAAGCGGCAACACAAATCACCCTTTCAATTCTTTTTAATTTCATAGTTACGCGCTTTCTAGAAATGCTCTATAAAGATACGATTCACAGAATTTTAAATTAAAAACTATAAAGCGTTATGATTAACGCCATTATTTCTCACTCGTAATACGAACGGACGTGTTCTCCGTAATAAATATAAAAGTTATAGTGCAGCTAACCCTTAAGGCTTGCCACAAGCGGATTAACGTCATTACTCATTCCTACCGTTTGAACTGCCATGAGATGAGAATGTACCAGTAATTTTTCTCACCTGTTTATTAATGATTCAATTGCGCTCCTTGTTAAGGTTTATTAAAGTTATCATTGGTGTTTCTGTTAAAAACATATTTTAACACCTTTTTTGTTATAAAAATAAAGCGGGTAAAAGTTTATGTCAACGAAATAATAGGAACACAAGTCTAAATTTTTTTGCTAACCATGTGGTTCTATATATTGATATCAAAAGTTCAGTAAATTTACTCCCATTAATTTTATGTTTCAAAAGAAATAAATACACATGATAACCCCTTAAGAAGTTTTAATGAAATACTGGCCAAGTCCCATTTTCATATTAGCACTTAAAGTGAGTAAAGGACTATTTGAGTAAAGAAGTTTATTTACTCTTAGATTGTTGCATGAAAGCCTACTGGACCAAATACCAGCAAAATTCTTAAGTTACAATATATGTACCACTATTATTTTCTTTTTTTTATTTACGAATTTTATTGTATATAATTTTGTATGTATCAATATGACTGTTTATTTTATTGAGTAGCAATCGTAATTTAACATTTTGTTCAAGGTATTTTAATAATTTTTATTAATTAGTTTATAAATCGTATATATTTTATTAAACTTTTACTTTCTTGCGTATTTTAATTTATGTTGGCTTTGTGAAGGTTATAAATCTTCAAATTTCTAACAATCTATTTATAAGATGTATCGTTTAGTAAACATTATTATTTTATATTTATGCGTACTTATATACCTATTTGAGTTAACGTTAAGGATATATGAATCTACAATATGAATTGTTATTTGCGTTTCAACAATCCTGTCCATTTGTGTGGTATAAGTCTAAACAAAAGTGACAAACTCGAATTTACAATGTTTATTTTGTACAAAGAAGAATACAAAAGCATGTCATTTACGGTCTCTTTATACGACAAAGAGCTAAACAATTGGTAACTTTGACAAGCATTTCGAACTGACAAAAAGGATTAGATACAAAGCCACAACTTTATGTTAGTATTTGCAGAAAATATTTTTTACTAAAATGAGCTCTATACTGTAGAAACAAGGTAGGATGAATTATAAATTTTAAGAAACTTTTATATTTGCAATACGTTATTGCAAGAATGAATGTTTTTTTAGGTGTTTCTACCTTGCAATAATAATTGTGAGCATTTAGGGTTCGCTCAGCTGTGTGAAAATGTAAAATAAAAATTGATTTAATATTTTAGTCAGTCATTTTAAGTACACGACTCATAGCTTAAATATCTATAAATGACCCTCAAAATATCATTACATATGTTTCCATTTAATATATATCCATCTTGAATTTTGTTTGAAGCGTGTACGTAAACCCTATACGTATTATAAAAAGCTACGGAACTCTTAACATAATGCCAAGTTTGTTTAATCTCAACCAATAATCCTTAAGGACTTTGCGCATTGTTAAGTTGTGTAAACATTCCTTTCAATCCTTCCAGTTCCTTTATGTAATGATTTCAATTTTGACGCATTTAATCTGCTAAAATTACAAAATGGATTCTAAAATAATTTGGCTATGTATTTCTTTGCCTCAATTTGTAGGTGATTTATAACATATTAAAATGAAAAAATAATTGTGTATTACATGTGTTATAAAACAGTTACGAATTTTGATTGAAAAAAAAGGAAGAGGACCTGCAGTTCTCAAGTTTTTCATATTATATTTTATATCAAGCATTTAGTACAAACAAAGATACTTATAAAAATAATCGTATTTACAATTATTGTAACACAGAACAAGACAAATTTTTAGTGATTCTAAGTTTATCAAGTACTTTAGTCAGTGGTGGCCTAGTGGTTAAAGGGCCCGCCTCTCGTTGCCGAGGGCGCGG
>DVQO01000520.1:0-15822 GCA_018231785.1 Danaus gilippus | reverse complement strand
AAATTATTTGTCTATTAAAGAAAATTATTTGTCATTATTACAATTATCTGTTGACAGAGTAAAGTATTCAATGGATGGCGCTATGTCAAAAATACAAACGTCATATATATGTATATGAGCGACTATTTTATAATCATATTTATAATAGAATAAGTTTCTGAGGCTAAGCTATAACCCAAATTTATTTATTAAAAAAAGTAACAGATATTTCTTGATTATAGAGCGATACGAAGTTGGCCGGGTCTTCTAGTATTATGTTTAAAATTCAATGGAGATTATAAAAAAATATGATTTTTAAAATTCGCGCCCTAACTTTTTTATCGCGACATCATTGTTTCTTTTTCCATTTGGGTAATAATAAGTTAAATCTGCAAATCGTCACTGTGATAAAAAATAGTATTAATTAATTATGCAAGATTAAACGTTATTGAAACTTTTTATATTAAAATTTATGACAGCGCTATTTTCATCAAAACATAGAGCAATTCACACATAAAGTATATATCGTAAGAAACCCACAAAAATTACAAGCTGTATTTTCTACTCCCTTTCATAGAACAATGTAAAAAATATATTTATTTTAATATCTACATACCTTAATTTCAGCGAATTTTTATAATCATTCAATTCGAAAATAGTAATAGCATTACCTAAAATATCATATATTATTCACTTCTTTAATGAAAATTACGTTACTAAAAAAGGCATGTAGGCATATTTATAGAAATAATAATTACAAAATATTATTACTTGATTGACTCTAAAGAATAATTATAGGGCAATACATTTAGCTATACTTGTTGGTTATTGAATCATATTATTCTTATATCACTATAATTGAAATGGAAAACATCTTTTACATAATTATATATTTGTCATTATTAGTAAGTAGCATCAATAATGAAAAAAATTTAAATGTCATGGCATTAACAAAACGTTTTCAATCATATCGCAAATGAGCTATACGTCATAGACATGTGTGTGACAAAAATGGTGCCCGTTTACCAGCTGGCACTTATTTCTTAATCACAAAAAAATCAACATAGATTTAAATCTGTGAAGTGGTATGGCGTCTGTTTTAGATTTAGTTAAACATTACCAACGATCTATAGAAAAATATCCTAATGATGAACAGAAAGTAAGTAACGTCTGGAATTTTAGAATGATAATAATTTCACCCATTAGCAATAGATAGTGTTAAAATAATAATCATCACAAAACTACAACATAACAAGTTTATAATTAATTACTCTTACAATCTGAAATACAAGTTGCTTACATTGATATAAAAGTAGATGGAAAAATATGAGCAACCGATTATGCTATACTGGTTCCTTTATATAAATATATGCCTACTACGTAGTTTACATATATTTGGTATGCTCTACTAACTAATATAATAAAACTTAAAATAAATAATAGCATTTAGAATCGCTAATCTAATTACATATGCAAAGACAAGACCAGAGATAGCAAAATAAACAGCAAATGATTTTTATATATGAAACCTCTTTATACTTTACAAAGTTAAGTAACAAAACAATAAAGATAAGAAAAACTTTAATAACCACAAACTTTCGTGAGGAACACTCAAAATCAATATTAAAATTTATTTGGTAATTAGGTACTTTTGTACAATAATAAACATAACTTTTTCAGATATTAAAAAGTATTGATAAATTATACAACTTGAAAGTAACTGTACAACATTTGCAAGATACTGGTGTTGGTCGCACAGTCAATGCTCTCCGAAAGGAACCAGGGGAAGTTGGTCAAGCTGCTAGAGCTCTTGTACTAAAATGGAAGGTTATGGTGGCTGCGGAAGAAAGTGATCATGAAGATCATAATGACGACAGTGAGACTCCTTAAATTCTTCAATTCACCCAACTATTACCTATAACTCATTATTAGAAATATTTCCTACATTCCATATATTATGATTATGTTATACTTAACTATAACTACACACCATGTAGAGGTAGAATTAGAAGTTAGTAGTGGATGCTAGAAAATTAATAATTTAACTAGTGTTTGCAAAAGGAAATAATTTATTTTAACAGCCCAAAACTACAGTAGTCATGATAATGGCAGGGATTATGACAGTAACCCAAGTAAATCTACGAGTAAACATGATACATCTGAGAAATCAAATAGAAGATCAAAGACTGAAGAGAAGTACCATAAGCAAACTAACGGGGATTATAGTGGAAATAAGAGAAAATATCAAAGTAGTGAGGTAAGTTTCAATAATAATTGTAAGTCTAAATTCATAAAAAAATAGCATATAAATTGACTACTTAATTTTTTAGGAGGAAGACCATGATGATACAAAAAAATCTAAATACTCACAAGATAACGGCTATAACATAAAAACAGAATCAAAAAAGAAAATAGAGTCATCCGAAAGTGACAACAGTGAGGATGAATCATCACAAAGTGATAGTGGCAGTGAAGATACAAAGTCAGAAGATGAAGAAGAAACGATACCAGAAATTGAAGCAAAGGTAGAGAAAAATCAACACAAAGATTCATATAAATCATCGCATTTGAAACAGTCAACTAGTTCACATCAAGACAAACATAAACATGAATCAAGACATGACAAACAAGATTCAAAGCAAAGCAAGGAACATAACGAAAGTTCTGATAAAAGACATTCATCTGATAAATCCAAAGACAAGTCCCATAGTTCTCACTCCCACAGAAGTTCTAAAGGACACGAAAAAAGTTCAGACAAAAAAGACAAAGAAAACAGACATTCAGATAAGGAAAAACATATCAAAGAAGACTCAAGTAAACACAGTAGTAAACATAGATCTTGTAGCAGTTCAGATAAAACCAAGTCAAGTGCCACTGACAAACACAAGTCTGGTGAAAGTTCACACAAACACAAGTCCAGCAAGAGTGATGATAAACACAGATCAAGTAGCAGTTCAGAGAAAAATAAAAAACTTGTACCCGAAAATCATAAAAGTCACTCCGAAAGTACTTCAAGTAGTACAGAAAAACAATCATCTCAGATATCCGATAAACATAAAAAATCGTCTCATAGAGATGCTTCTCATGATAAACATAAAGCTAAAGAACGTGAGGATAAAAAAGATGAACAAGTCAAAGAAAAGTCAAAAGAAAAACATAGTTCCTCAAAAGACAAAGAAAGTCACAAAAGTGAGAAGAAACATTCTTCTAAAGAATCAGGTGACAGTAAACGAAAATCTGATAGCAATCATCACAGCGATAGTTCCAAGAAAAGTAAACATAAGTCTAGTTCTAGTAAACCATCTAGCAAGTCAAGGGAGGACAAGGAAAAACAACCAAAAGGAACAGAAGATAGCGATGATGGTATAGATTGTGGCTCAGGTAATCTAATTGTGTATTATATTTATTGAAAGGCATGGTATTATATTATAAATAAATAAAACAATTTCAGGTGCAAGTTTTGCAGAAGCACTTGGAATGATAAGTCCATCCAAGCCAAAGAAAAAATCAATATTTTCTAAAGATAATATACAATCTCCACATTCTCCTAGTGATGATGTAAGTATTAAACAATTTAATACTCTTCTTATATAATAGTCAATTATGCATATTTAGTTAATTTTAAAGTAATAATTTTATGGAAAGCCACAAACAGATAGAGTAACAATACATTATGGAACATTATTAGCTTTACAATCTATTTATTCTTTTAATTAAAAAACAGTATTTTTTATCATAACTTATAAGTACTGTAGGTATTGCTGTAGCAAAAGGGATACCTACAGTATGAAAAACTATACAAATTTAAATTGTTAATGTTTTTACTTACAAAAAAGCAATATAAAATGTTTATATTTGAATACCTAAACTTTACTTTTAGTTAATTTTTACTACACGCTCATTTCAAAAATGGTAGATGGTAAAATTTAAAAATAAAATACTGGTTATGTTGATGATGAACAACAAAATTTTCCATGAGGGTAAAATGTAGAATGATATTATATCAGAATTATGAAGAAAAATATAGTCATATTTAAATGTGTACTAGTTAAAGTCTTAGAAACTCAAACTAATTATGTTATTGTGTAATGTCCTATAGTATTAATAATAACTTATTTACTATTTGTTGTATGTTACAGCTCAACCCTCCTAATTTGTTAGCACCTAGCGCTAAATTGGCTCCATTGCCCTCTTTAGAAATATCGGCCTTACCAGAAATATCACCCAACTATCGGCCACGCCCTCCACCGAAATTCCTACCACACTTCAGTGATGAAGATGCTATGAGTAGTGCGATATCATCGAAAAATCAAAGGTTAGAATGGACATAATAATTAGTTTAAATTGAGTTATCTTCATCTGTTTTAGTTATTGACACAACATTCACAGTATTGTGTGCTATATAATTTATATGGGAAATGAAATTCTACAGTCCCAAATATTTATATGATGACTCAGAATATTTCAAATGTCATTATAAAATTAAAAAATCACTACTTATTTCCATTTTTATACTGATGAAGAATATCTTGATTGAGCTCTAATTTATTAAAAATATTAATAGTAGGGCAGACTGCTCAGATTATTTATTAATTAATTTTCTATTTAATTTTCAGAACAAAAGTATATTCTGGCAACAAAGTTATAGGAAAAATAACAACATTATATGAAATGTGTGTACATGTCCTGCAAGAACACATTGATGGTAAGATTTTTGCTCTCTATTGCACCATTGTTTCTTATAAATTATGTATGATTCTTAATGCAGTATTTTATATATTTTTTATTTTCATTTTCAGCCCTTGAATACACTGGGGGAGTTCCATATGAAATTTTAAAGCCAGTTGTGGATAAAGCAACTCCACAACAGTTATTTGTTTTGGAACATTACAACCCATATCTCATGGACGATACTGATCATTTGTGGCAGAAATTCTGTGAGAAAAGTTTTAGGAACAAGAAACGACAGGAAATGGAGACTTGGAGGGAAATGTTTATTGTAAGTCATTTATATATTTCACCTACATCGTAGATAATATCACATATTGCCTTAAAAGTTATTTTTAATTTTTCGGTTCTTTATTCACTTTTATATAGGCATAGAATGAATTTTATTTTTCAATCCTGACCATCAAACAATTATGAACTTTTCACTCTTCATATCAACATTCGAAAAGTGCTTTTGTTGGCCATGTATGTGTAATTAATATTATGACTGCAGTGTAAAAAAAGTGGCTTAGATATTTAAAATGCCCTTAAAACTTCACTATTCTAAAACTAATGTCAAAAAAAAACAGGTATTGAATTTCAGTTTTTAACTAATGATTTAAATTTTAGCGATGCCAAGAAGAACAGGAAATAAAACTTAAATCACTCACTGCCAACATCAGAATGACTCAAGAGGCAAAGAAGGCACCCATAAAGCAAACTAAAATGGCATATGTTGATACTGTAGTAAAACCACCTCGTAATGTTGCAAAGAAACAGGTACTATAATAAATTTTATAAAAAAAAAATAAAATGCTTAGTTAAGTAATAATAAAAATTAAAACGAAAAGATAATGTTTAAATAAATATGATGTCAGAAAGATTTTGATTGTCAACAGTGGTTTAGAGATACTAATGACATGTGCTGGTACCATAAGAGATTTGACCACAAAGCCAATAAATGTATACCACCTTGTAAACTATCAAGCTACTTTTTAAAATCGATATCACTATCGTAATGAAAGCATCAGACAAAAAAGTCGGTAACTTAAATTAAATAATATCTAATAAAATAGATCATTCATAAATTTTATAGTACATACAAATAAATTTTTAAATTATTAAACAAACAAATCTAACCATAAACTATACATTTTAATTTTATAGGCACAACACGGTACAGCATTTGCTGCTACTGCCAGCCCTGCTGCTAGGGTTGCCTCTCTTTCTGCCGCACCTAATGTATTGAAAGGCGGCAGGGCTGCCCCAGCCCCAGTTATAACAAATTCATCGAACTTTAAGCCCAAGAAAGCACCGCTTATGCAAAAAGCACTGCAGTTTATGCGCGGAAGAAAACGATGATGAAAGGAAGTTGTTACATGTTTTTGGTTTTATATACAGTATAGAATATGAGAATAGCTTTTAATGGGACCTTTGATGTTTTTATTATATTTATTATTGATAAGAATTTAATATCATACTATGAATGTCTGTCGTAAAAAGTAATCAACTGTTTTGAAGTAAATAGATGAGCCCAATTAAGTTAAACTATGACACTCATGAGCTAATGTTCTTAATAATATATTTTGTATAACAAATTTAAAGTTTCCTGATTTGATAAATATTTTGGGAAAATGTTATTATTCATCAACATAATCAATTTTTTTAATGAACTATTAAAAACTTTTAGTTACAAGTGAATTATTGTAAGACAATATAAAAAATACATGTAGGTATCTTACAGTAACTAAAGGCTCGAAATAAATTGAAATAAAATTACATTTCAAATATTCCTGGTATTAAGAATCTCCATATTCAATTTTAATTTAACTTAACAGAATATATAGTTAAATCTTTCAGTTGGTAATTTTTTAACTCCTTTATTTTTGTATTCATAATTGATACATTTTCATATAAAGACCATATTGAATTTTGTGTGTGAAACCTATTATATATATATATATATATCAATTATAGATAAGTTATTTGTTACCATACTAAATAATTTTATAAAAGGACAAAAATAGTTATAAGCTATTTCCCCATTTTAATATAGTATACTTATTAGGTTTAGATAGGTTAAACTCATGTTTGGAGTTTATTTTTATGCTATGTAGAATTATTCTCTTCAAATCTTTTACATAGAAATCATGTTATGACCACTTTCTGTAAATATTACAAATTATTAGAATATTTCTTAACTTAACGTAGAACCAGTTTCTACAATTATTGTTCCTGTACTAAACCAAAATTTGCACAGAACTAAAAAAAAATTAAAAGTATAGTGAATTGAAAGGTTTATATAAATTTCTGTTTCATTTCATATTTCATAATGTTACAACTCAATAAATATTTTAAAAAATGCATGAACTTGCTGTATCATTAATTTTTCACTGCATTTAAGATCAAAAAAAAATAATGTTGCAAATGAGAATAAGACATCAGAAATAACCAAATTAATTTGTAGGGTTGCTGTGATAAATGCTTTGAAATTAAAAGATGGTGTTAGAAATATATTTTTATATTACTATTAAATTTCTTAGTCTATCATAATTAACATTTAGTTATCCTTAAATACAAAATTACATTAAGGTTAGTCATCAATTATTATTGACTGATATAAAAGTTTACAAATTGATCATTGTTTCAAATCACTTACATATATGGAATATTGAAATAAATTATCTTTCAGATCCATTTCAATTGTAGTTACCTAAATATTTGCTGTTTGTTTAATACAACATAGTAATTACTGAGATCTATGTAAAGTATACTGATAATATTATACATGTAAATTGATAATTCATATACCTTTGTGACATAGAATTTTAATATCCCATTTCATAATGTTTTATGATCATTATTTATACTGTGAATAAATTTAATTTGTGAATATCATATTGGTTTTATTATCAATAAAGTACAACATCTATATTTCTAAATTTTGATTTCAACTGTTTTTCATAATCGGTGTTAATTATTTTAGGACAATGATACAGTGCTAAAAATTTTAGATTTTTATAGTATTCAGATAATAAGTCAACCGAAACAGGTGTCACATTCTGTATTCTAGATAGACTTAAACTTTTCAGCTGTTTTATAGAAGGACTACCCAGTACTTGCAATATGCCTGCTTCAGTAAAATTGTTATTATTCCATATCTGTAGGTGTTGGAGATGATTTAATTGTGTCAAAGATATAATTCCCTTGTCTGTAAAATTTTCACATCTCACTATGGCTAAATCCTTTAGTGAAACACAATTTGACAAAAGTTTCAAAGTGTAGTCATTGACTGAATTCCCACCATAAATATGAAATGTTTTCATTATTTTCTGTTTAGATAATATCAATTTATTAATAAATTCCAATTCTAAATCTTTGATTTTTTCAATGAGAATATGAGTTAAATAATTACATCCAAGCAGAGAATCACAATTTATGGAAGACAGACCAAAATCTGATAAAGCCAGATATTGAAGATGAGAAAAATTTTCAAATGGCACTAGAAGATCAATATTGCTTGCAAGTAAAATAGAATTCCTAAGGCTTATTTTCTTTAGATTTGGCCATTTCAGGATGTCATGTTCAAAATCTTTGCCAATTCGGCACATAACTAACTCTAAACTAATGAGGTTTTTACATTGATCTATCACAAATTTTATTACTGAATAACTATACATGTATTGAATCTTCAAACAGTGGATATATTCTTTATGACTTGATATAATCTCTAAATTTTTTTCACTCACTTCAGTTTGGCCTGGTTTCCCAGAATAAACTATAACTATCCTTCTCCATAGAGCTGGATCTCGTGCTAATTCCTTCCACCGTTTGCAAACGTTTTCACAATTAAGAAGAGAGTCAAGAGGCAAACATTTGAAAATATAGATCAATATTTCATCTGGTAAAATATTTATCTGGTCCAATAATTCCTCTTCATCAACTGTGACAGTCATGTTTATTATTTCGTAAATCTATATAAAGAAATATAATATGAATTATTATGAAATTTTCAATACGAAACTAATATTACGTTATTAACGTACCCACTATAACATAACAAAACAACTTTTAAAGACACTAATAAATGTTTAGTTCACAATTAAAATTGTGTATCTTCATAACTGTAATTGCGTTCTTTACTATTTTCATTGGCGCCAAATTTGCAAATCATTGAAAAATCTATATTTATTCTCAAATAGTATTATCAATATTTAAAACTAGATTTCTACATCTGTCAAAACAATATAAGTTAATTTAATATTAGGGTTGCCACACGCCAGCTGAATGCTGATACTGAAATAGGAATATATGACTATCACTATCACAAAATAATTTCAACAATTCCAGTGTGAATGAACCCATAACGCAAATAAAAAGATAAATATTAATCTTATTTTATATTTTATATAACGAAATAGTAATCCAGTCATTTAAGTTTTATCTGGAGAAAAATTCCTAGTGAGTTGAACGTTTGTAACGTAAGGTGTATATTACGCCGTAATGACGTTGTAATGAAGTTGTATTTATTTATAGTTAAGATATCGTGCCGCTTAAAAAATTTAAAAAGGTGAAAAGGTCATGAAAATCAGTTTTTTACAAATATTGCTCGAACTATTGCTTGGAGTTCGATAGAGGTCAATATAAAAATTGTCTAAAAAATGTCTTGCAGTTCTTTGTAAAATTAACAGTTTTTGGATTAAATCGCTGAGAAACGGACTAGAATGCATTTAGGTACATTTAGGTACGCCTTACACCAAGGTGTGAACTCTTTTTATTCCTATTTACAAATAGTAATTAAAAGAGTTTCTTAGAATATCTTATATTACATTTAGACGTTTCGAGAGAGATATATTTATAAAATAGAAGTTTAGGTTTTTGGTATTTTTTTTTTTATTTAAGCTAATTGATGAAATAGCAATAGCGGGTCGATCTTTACCTTGCAGTTATGAAGCATAATAGAAGCGTTTACTGATGATAATGGTAGAAATCTGTCCGAGATTTTTAGTTAAATTTTGAGGAAAGGTTTCCTCCAATTTTTTTAATTGACTGCAGACCAATTTATTGGGCATTATAACAGTTGATTTTATTATTGTAAACAATTCCTTTTCACACAGAAACTACAGGATACAATTATTTTTGATATCCAAATAAAATATATTATATTTGTCATAAGTATATTTTTTATAACACATATTTCAATTATTAAAAACAATTATTACTTTGTGATAGTTTACTGTATAAGGAATAATCTAGTTTAAATAAGAGTATATTTTAATTAAAGTTGGTAATTCATAACATTTATTTCAATGCTTACAAAAATTTAATCCAAATTTTTTTTATCATAATGGCAACATAGGAAGATTTATTTCGTAATTTTTTTTGACAATTTCCACAATTAACAACAAATACCAAATTTTGACAAAAACGAGACAAGCATTATATTCATAGATAAAATTTAGATCATAAGGATAGCCTTTTACAAAATATTGATTTATTCGGCTTAAGTATTTTTGTACATTTTAGCTTTTAACCGATAATGTCTAATTCAATTGTCCAGTATGTACTTCTTAGAAGTGATTTATTAAAGGACCTGGGATGGTCCGTGGGTGCATTAGTAGCACAAGCATGCCATGCTTCCACAGCTGCCTTATATTTATATAAAGATGATGAAGTAACTTTAGAATACTTAAATAACTTAGACAATATGCATAAAGTTGTTTTAGAAGTAAGTTATGCTAAAACTGAATATTTATTTATTCTTTAAAATTAAAGTCTTATCAAAAATTTGTATACTAAATCTTTTACAGGTACCAAACGAAGAATCATTAAAGAAAGTGGCAGAAAAATTAAAAGAAAATTCAATAGCTCACAAGCTTTGGATAGAACAGCCGGAAAATGTTGCAACTTGTTTGGCTCTAAAACCATATCCAAAAGATGAAGTAAAAAAATTTGTTGGCAAATTCAAATTATATAAGACCACTTTAGCAAGTTAAATATATGTATAATGTTTTACTATTTTAAGTTATTTCTTAAGAGAACCTATGTTTAATACTAAATGATCCCAATGTATGTGTTGCATCTTAATGTTACTGGTTATATTATTACTGTTAGATATATAAAACAATGAAAATACTGTTTGCTTAAACTTTCAAAGCCAAACCTTAGTGATAGTCACTTATGTTGTGTTTTTTGAGCTTAGATTTATTATACAAAAATATATATAAATATATAGTAAATAATAATTTCACTCATTCCCTTCACAATCAAACTATAAAATTTTGCTGTGTATATATAGCAACGCTTTGATCAAGAATAAGCTTATGGAATGTAAAAAAACAGCAGAATAAATGGGTAGAATTATGTTTGCTTTGTGTAACATGTTTATCCTATTAAGTGCAACCATTGTAAGGAATTACAGTTTTAAGAATTAAAACATCTTGAATGATAACTATTTAATTGAATATAAATAATACAATTGATCTAGTTACTATGGTTTGATTTTGGTTGTTTTTTTTTAAATATGCCCTTTTTCTGTGATAAATCGAGCAGACTATATACTGTCCGTGTACGTTTATAATATGCCTATTCCTTTTAAAATTACTTTGAACACGAAAATCTGATTGATTTCGTGGGAATTTTTAGTCTAAACTCATAGCAGGTAAATCGATTGCCGTTTAAATGTAGCACAAAATATTTTATGAGATCATTATTTTTATTTCCAAAATAATATACGAAGACAGTATCTTGAAATGAATAGTTACACTGTAGTGTAACTTAAAAATTATTTATTTTTAATTCTGACCTGAAGATTTTTGATACTTGAAACTTCATGAAATATTATAGAGCAACTGTATTAAATTCCTTATTTTTAATAAATAATATTATTCATTTTTAATAAATACTACAAAATGTTTTCTCCAATGAACTACTTTTTTAATGCTATTGTCCGCTATTGAGATTTTTTATTAAGTTGTCTATAAGTGGCAACACTTTATGTTGTCATAGAACAAAAATTGTAAATGCAAAACGATATTTTGTACAGTAGGTATCATAATTTTATTTTAGAAGAACAAGTTAATGGAGTTTATCTACTAACAATAATACAAAGTACTCGAATGGTATGTAACATTTGTATATTTCTTATTTTATTAGTCATTTAACTATCTTAGGAGGAGTTTGCTGTGGCATTTGTCATCACTGTTTTTGTACGTAGAGGAAAAGACTTATAATATTGGTAAATAATTAGAGATAGTTAATTTAGACAAATTTGAACATAATAATTCCATTAATTATGGGTTGGAATCTTAAAATCAGTTAGTTGTATTATCAGTACGATGACTAGTTACGAGTGTTTTCAAGGTATGTCATACATATTTTAATGAATATATTTTGGTTGTAGGTGTAGTATATTCAGAATGGCTTCATCTAATACATTACAAAAAGCTATTGATCTTGTCACTAAAGCGACTGAAGAAGACAAAAACAAAAATTATGAAGAAGCCCTACGACTTTACGAACATGGCGTAGAATATTTTCTGCATGCAGTTAAATACGAAGCGCAAGGAGAGAGAGCTAAAGAAAGTATTAGAGCAAAATGCTTGCAATATTTAGACAGAGCTGAAAAACTAAAGGAGTATCTCAAAAAGGATCGTAAGAAGAAACCAGTTAAGGATGGGGAATCAAACTCTAAGAGTGAAGATAAAAAGAGTGATAGCGACAGTGATTCTGATGACCCAGAAAAGAAAAAGCTACAGGGAAAGTTGGAGGGAGCCATTGTGGTTGAGAAACCACATGTGAAGTGGAGTGATGTAGCTGGACTTGAAGCTGCTAAGGAAGCTTTGAAAGAGGCTGTCATTTTACCAATTAAATTCCCACATTTATTTACAGGCAAAAGAATCCCATGGAAGGGAATATTGCTTTTTGGCCCACCTGGTACTGGTAAATCTTACTTAGCCAAAGCTGTTGCTACTGAAGCAAACAATTCTACATTTTTTTCTGTCTCCTCATCTGATCTTGTATCTAAATGGCTTGGAGAATCAGAGAAACTAGTAAAGAATCTATTTGAGTTGGCTAGACAGCATAAGCCAAGTATAATATTCATTGATGAAATTGACTCCCTTTGCTCATCCCGGTCGGACAATGAATCTGAATCAGCTAGAAGGATTAAAACTGAGTTTTTAGTGCAGATGCAGGGTGTTGGTAATGACATGGATGGTATCTTAGTACTTGGAGCTACTAATATCCCTTGGGTTCTGGATTCTGCTATTAGGAGGAGATTTGAGAAACGTATTTATATAGCTCTCCCTGAAGAACATGCTCGTTTAGATATGTTTAAGCTGCATCTAGGTAACACCCGACATACATTGACAGAACAAGATATGAAAATGTTAGCTACAAAATCTGATGGATATTCAGGAGCTGACATTAGTATTGTTGTTCGCGATGCTTTGATGCAGCCCGTGCGTAAGGTCCAGTCTTCAACACACTTTAAGAAAGTTTCTGGGCCTAGCCCCACTGACCCTAATGTGATTGTGAATGATCTTTTAACCCCTTGCTCACCGGGAGATGCTGGAGCTATGGAAATGACCTGGATGGATGTACCAAGTGACAAACTTGCTGAACCGCCTGTAACTATGTCCGACATGCTTCGATCCCTCGCAACATCCAAACCTACTGTCAATGATGATGACATGATTAAATTGAAGAAGTTCATGGAAGATTTTGGCCAGGAAGGATAATTATTTTACAATTAAATTATTAAGATTATGAGAGCACAGTGCCTATATTTTTGCTAGAGCGAGAGCTTAATGTAATATTTTGTTCATTAATACATTTATTTGCTTTTCACTGTCTTGTCATATATGCACTTCATTAACAATTTAATGAATGAATGTTATCTCTTACTGTTTAAGTCTGGAATGGAATAAATTATCTTTGTTAAGAAAAAAATATCTATACATTTAAATATATGTAATGAGTAACTGAAATATATTATTGTTATAGTTTCTAGTAGTTTTAGTAAGATGATTTTGATGAAATAATATCCGATGTTAGTATATAGTAATGTCTTAATAAAATCCTATGTTCTATGTGGGGAAAACAACAAATCTTATTTAATTACAGGGTTCATAATAATATGTGTTCCACGCTTTATTCAAATTGAAATTATTATAATAAAACTGGCTTTATCACGTGATATTTAATTTAAAATACTTTTGTATTTTCGCTGTTGACAGAAACCATCATAGTAACTTTATATAAATTGTTTAATTTCCAGTAGTGTCTAGATTTTTAGCATATTCTTATATTTTTTATTAAGTCCAAAATTGTGTATACTTAAGCAAAAAAAACTGATTAAACTGTACAAAAATATTATCAATTAAAATACTTCACATTAGAAACAATATTTTATTTACAGAATAAAATAATACATCATTTACAAACGTTTATTTTATCGCATTGTTTGGTAAATTATATTGATGTAGGCTATTACTATTATAAAAATAATAGAAGCTGGTCTTGTTCGGTCAGAGGAGTTAGTTTCTGAAACAAAAATAATATAATACTAATATATATCGTAGTCAATAATAAAGATTATAATAATTTATTTAGGTTTTCGGTGACATTTTGAAGTTGTCTAACGTATTTTATAGAAATAATCGAATATACTTATAAGGTTACCTATTGTGACAGTTCGTTCCCGCCGATGGGCTCCAATGATGGCAACACAGCGGATTTTCATATGTTGTGTGGCGGGAGCTCGCAATCCGAGAGTCGATATCATTAAGCCTTGTGAAGCTTGCTTGTTTTCTAAACTTGTTAACCAGGAACTCTCCGTGACCTTGTATTATTAATAATAAAAATTAAAAAAATGGAGTAATTATTAAGTAATTTACTTG
Organism: Danaus gilippus; assembly: GCA_018231785.1. Taxonomy (NCBI): domain Eukaryota; kingdom Metazoa; phylum Arthropoda; class Insecta; order Lepidoptera; family Nymphalidae; genus Danaus; species Danaus gilippus. The sequence goes on along the minus strand of DVQO01000520.1, from coordinate 1,234 downwards.
TATTAATATAATTTGTTACATATATTTTAATTCATTAAAAAATTAGATCAGTTTTATTGATTCAATATACATTAATCTCCTTTTTGAAAACATAATTTGTATTTAGTTAGAAAGTATAACGGAGGAATAAAATATTATATAACAATAAACAAAATTTCAATGACTACATGTCTGGTGGTGAGTTTAATCACATAGAACAGTTTTAAAATATCATACTAGAAAGAAATGTAATTAAAAGATAAAGTAATGTAGTAACAAAAAATGACAAATATATTAATGCCGCTTGAGCTAAAATTAATATTGAAATAATTAGAAATGTACAAATGATCGTTATATTATTAACAACTTCAAATATCAGAGCACTTTATTGAGAATAGTGCGTAAGAATTTTACTTACATTAAGCTGAATTTCAGAAAAGCTATACTTGTCATAATCATGTCTTTCTGATAATATTTCTTTATATAGTGAATATTATTGGAATATTAGGGAATAAATTAAATACTTAATAATTTACTCCTTCCACAAAACACTTAAACCTTTTCTCCATTAATGTGCCATTGTAGTTCAGGGGCCGGGAACGCCTTAGCTGAAGAGCAGTTAACATCAAGCGGTTCTAATAGTTCATAAGGTCGCTCATAACCGACTATACGTGGGCTCTCTCGTGGGAAATCTAAAATAAAATATAACTTGTATGTCTATGAGTGCAAAAAATAGTTTTGATGTTAAGAATTTTTCATGAACTTTTTTGTTTCTCTTTTCATATCATAAAAGAAAATTACACATTATATGTTATGTATGATATGAATATTGTACAACTACTGTGGATTATAAGTATTTTTACTTCATTGTAATGAACATTTTTTAAAGTAAGTGTTCCTCAAGGCTCAACGTAGGTATATTAGAAAGTGGCGTGCACACCATAGATGCAAATAAGCACTGCATACCCTACCCATATAACAACTAAACATATATTTTCAATTCTTACTTACATACTATTACTTCTTACATTACGAAATACAAATGTTAACAGACATTTAATATACATCTGATTCATGATTTGTCAATAAGTGCCATCTATCAATGTAAAAATGAAACATTTTCGATCGGCCGCTGCCAACTGCTAGCGCCGAGCTATGCAGTCAGAGCGGTGGTATGCGGTAACCACGACCATCGACATTTACTAATGGACGTGCCGTACGCGTATAATCTGCAGTAATTTTTTGGTTTGAAAAG
>DVQO01000519.1:0-15831 GCA_018231785.1 Danaus gilippus | reverse complement strand
TTTAAAAGTATGAATACATAAATATTAAATAATATATTATTATATATTTCAAAACACAATGATATGGGGAATAGAGTTTTTCTCGAACATGATAGTTTCACATACATTATAAGCGTATTACCACTAAAATAAAGGTATTATACTTAGTAATTCAAAATAAGATATTATATACAAATGTGAGTTCAGGCGAATATTAAGCATGAATTTATAAGAAATGGAAATTAAAACTGATATACAATTTATGTGACGACAAATTGTAAGAAATTGAATGTTGTGTTTAAAAGTTTCTCTTCAATTTGAATAAGCTTCCAACACCCTTGGAACGATTTGGCAAATCGTGAAGAAATCCCTAAAACTTTTTTTGGGAGGAAAAACTTCTGATAGAAGAAAAATATTGCGTAACAGACCCTTAGTACCGTATTCATTATATATATACTTTTTATTTATTTAATAAAGTGATAAGGAAATAAAATTCTATTTTGCAGTATTACTTTCTTTATTTTATTGGTTAATATTTTAGCCGATGTTTCGAAGACGAGACGAAAGTGTTCAGACACTCTAATCTCGTCTTTACCTTATCGGGGTCACAGCAAAAGTGGTCGAAAGGTAAATCCGTATGACATAGTTTTATTTTAATTTGTCCTCACAAAGGTATTAGATATCATTATAGAAAAGTCATTGATTTGTTGTCTGTAAACTGTTTTGCAAACTTTAAGACCCACTTTCTAAGATTAACCTTTTATCACGCCATCACATACTTCCATAACTTAAGTGACGGATGTATAAATTGATATTGGCAGGAGCGTTTGTTTTGATTTACTTTCAAACCCGAAGTGTGAAAGTATTTAATATTTGTTCACTATACTTTCATACACTTACAATATACAAAACGTATAAAAAATTCAAATCAATACTAAACCAATGCAATTAGCTGATGGACATGAATTTACAGAAAAACAACAGCTTACTACAAAATTTAAAGTAATTGTTGCATAGTCATCACTTTGAAATTATGTAAGCAGACGGCCAACAAAAGCCGGTGCATCTCAAACTTTAGGGACTGTATCTTAAAGTACCCTGTGAGAAAATAAACACGAAAAGACGACGTGCATCTCAAATCTTTGGAATATAAATAAAAAGTTAAGCATCAATTGACCTACCCCGTTACATAAATCATTACCGGGTTTTTATAAAAATAAATATAACTCGAAAATTTTATTTAATTTTACATCGCTGCAGTTTCAGCTGGTTGAACTGGCCGCAGTGGTATATATGTTTGTAGAAATTCACGTCAATTACAATTATAATTTTAATTAAAACCATTTTTTTCGGATGGCGAATTCGTATTCTTTAATTTGCGCATATTACGTATGCATGTTTCTGGCGTAGCTTACTGCATTTTTTGCTACAATGATTTTTGAACACACCTCGCCTAAGGTGAAGCATGGGCATTACCATTTAAATGCACGTATTTCTTGACACACTTGTAACATTGACAACTATGAATAGAAGTTTTATTAGTCTTAGTACATACTTTTCTTATTATTTACGGGGTCAGTAACAAGTTTGTGAACTATGTAGGGCATAATTAAGTAGAAGTCCCACTTATTACACTAAAACATTCCGAGAAGTTCTAATTCTATTTTTTTTTATTATCAATATTAAATATTAAAAGTCTATATAACACGCTAATGAGTAATGACTAATTTCGTCTTTGAATGTATTTTACAATAAATCTGATACTCCCAACAATCTGTTTATCTTAAATTCAAAAAACCTAAGTATATTGTGAAAAATTCTCTTACAACTGCGAACTCAGAAAATTTGAATAAAATGTATTGTGTTGAAGAAAATATTTCCAAGTGTTCTAAATGAATATTTTTTTTTTTAATATTAATAGTTGTCCAATGTCATAATAAACATTGTATATATCGCATCGGATCTTTGCCTTCACAATAATCTGAAAATAACAATGACGAGTATGAAACCCAAGCAGTGTTTTGTTAGGAAGTAAGCCTTATTAAACTTGTCAGTATATGCTACTACACGCGATAGCTCTTATATTATATTATACAAATTAGAATATAAGCCTGTAATCATATTTAAAGATTATAAGTTAATGGCATACAACTATTTCATATTGTTTGTATTTATTATTTTATAATAATAAAACATTTTACATTTTAAAAGAAGGGAAATAATTAATACGATTTTATGAAAATGCTCTAGAATGCATAAAATTAATTAATACATTTTAAGTTTAACTTCTAGCAATATTTTCTTTATTTATATAAGTTCCTAAATACGTGTTAGTATTTAAAAATATTTTCAAATCAAATACAAAGGTTATAGATTTAATATATCGATGGGAACGAGTTTATTATTTTAATCCTCAGGGATACGACAATAACCTTAATAATATTTCGTTTAGTTGTTTTGGAAAAGTGAACATTTAACACCATTTTAAACGAGCACGGGGTTAAAACAAATAAAATTTATGCCTCACCTGCAAAGCTCTTATCATCAATACCGCAGTTGCACGCTCGTATAGCGTCCTCTAATTTTTTTTGCTAACTAATAGGCCCTACCAATCTATAACGAACGGATTAAACATTGTTGTTTTTAATAATTCCTTCTAAAGTTATATAATATAGATGATCAAACAAATCACTTCATATATAATTTCAAACTATCACTTAGTATATATCATTTGTATTTCCTAATAATTTGAAAAGTTTCAGACTTTAATCACCTATTTTCACAGCAAACAATTGGGACACAACAATTCCATCAAACTTGAATTTTATTACATACGTATATTTTTCTGTGTCAACACTTAAGAATGATGTAATGAAAATTTTATCATATAAATGCAAAACACTTCCCTGTGACAGCAAAGCCAGTTCCACTCAATAAAAAAAGCTTGTATAAAAGAGCCCCATTATTCATGACCTATACTGTAATTAATTTCTACATTCACGTCGGTACTCTCAAATCTTTGTTGGTATGAAGGAATTTGTTACTTGAGCCGATTTCATTAAAATTCTTACGCTTATCAAAATTCGACAGAACAATCAGTGGTAACTTAAGTATAGTGCATTTTTTACAATTTTTACCGAGGTCAAGTCGTTTGAATATACTGAGGTATGATGTATAACAGAAGTAAATATAAATTTATTATGTTTGTGATTCTGTTTATAACATAGAAATTCGTTAATGAATGTACAAACTTTAGTGAGTATTTTGTTTGTTTGAAAACTCGTGCGATACAAATGTTCTGGTTCAAAATTATTGAAGGAGTCTTCTTTCATTCAATAATAATCCATTTCTTTTTCCTATGAGTGCCTTACGTTCACAGATTTGGTTGTTTTGAAATTTTGCTCAGAAACTTATGTTTTGGCTACAATTTGTGAATTCTAATTGTTCTCAAGGTAGAGCATAGAAATTGTATTTGGGATGCCGAACAGTATTCGGACTATAGTCGGCTCTGACGTTTAGTTATTTTATCAAGTCCTTTAAACAAACATTTTTCATTACATTCTAAGCCCAAATCCGACCTCCACGCTTACGAGTTTGCTAGAAAAAATTACATTGACATAGAAAGAAAAGAAAAAAGATATTGAAAGCAGTAATAATTTAATAAGATTAAATATCTGTTATGAAGGAATTATTTATAATCTATTTAGATCAATGTCATGCAAAATTATAAAAAAATTTTGGTTTTAATTAAATATCCAAAATAATACTATGTTTCACTTACAGAACAGTACGTATTATGTAGGTACGCATTTAACGCACAAGAATTATGAAGGTCGCAATATAAGCCGCGTGGTAACCATCGATTTTTATATCTCGACCGTTGCTTTACACCCTTAGTGGTAGGGTCCTTCTCTATACGTTTGTAAATCATTTAATTATTTAGATTTACATCCCACTTCTTATTCTCTCTGGGAATGTTTGTATTTAAAAACGTATTAAAAATTAACCTGAGCAATTCTAATATATTTCATCTTTGAATTTCAACACTTAGTACATAATTTGGATTTATTTCAAGTTTGTTCTGCGATACAAACAAATTAGGAGCATGACTGTAAGAGACAAAATATGAGGAATAATTAATATTAAGGAACTAATATTTATTTACAAAGTAAAGCAAAGTACAAACTATTTTATTTACAAATAAACACCAGTCACCATCACCAGCAACGAAACGGCTAAAGTTCATTACAACTGGTGAACATATGAGCAAAAACTTTTAACACATTGTTTAGACGTAATCTAAAATATATTCAAGAAGGAATAATTTCTATAACTTTATGTTTCTTATAACTTTTCCTAAAGAGAATTTCATGTCACGAATAAGACTTCTAAAATGTATGCAAATTTGTCTCAATAATTCACCAAAATGAGCGAGTGTGGCTTCGATTCAGATGCCAACCATTTTTGGCATAGAACATTTTGGCTGACAATGTTTTTTTTATCAATGGGCATTGTTAAAAACACAATACTTCCCAAGCGTCGGTTTCCTATCACCTCGCGTGATATTAACGATGGGAAATAACGTTTTCGTTAGCGAATTACAAAAAATAACATGTGACTTTGGATTCATACCCTTTTGGATAAAGTTATTAGAGACAACTTATACCACCTTTGTTTATTACAGCCATATCAAGATCTCTAGATCTTTGTTATGATTTAATTATGTCCACCGATAAGTTAAATTCCGTTTGTGTATTATATTTGTTACAAATGGATCGTATAAAAAAGACTTCAATTTGTAATAATGTCTTAAAAATATCAAAAAAAATCTCTTCATTGCATCTTGCATACCAGTTTGAAGAACGTTCATGAATCAACCCGGTGAGGGTTAGCTTATAATATTCGTACGTATATTAAAGTATGTGGATATATCTTTCTTACATTGCTTTTTAAATACTTCAAATATTCTACAAACATTTTTTATCTAATAAGTGTAATTAATAATAATTTATATTCTATACCCTATATTTTATTGTAATAACAGCAAAGTCCTGATGAAGTAAATAAAATATGATATAAAATGTTTTCTTTGTCATACTGTCCTTATATCGATTATAAAAACAATACTTTTAAATTGTGTAAAAAAATGATGTGATGTTAAAACTTGTGCTCCATTTAAATAACATTTGAATAACTCACTTATTTAACCTTTGTTTAAATATTCATGACACTTAGCACTTTCGTACGTATTACACAAACTCAGTTTAATAAAATAAGAGTTTAAACATTCGTTTTGTCCATAAATATTTCTCCTTATTTCTCCAGCGTAAGAACAAATGCTATAGACTTATTCATTTTTCTACTCCAGCGGCACATTATTGAAGCTAACAAGATGTAAGCAATATACCGTAAAAATTGAAGATATTTTGTACAATTTGCTTTGTTTATAGTTTATTGTATTAGCTTCTTACTTTTCAATGATTTCAGTTATAACAATGGCAAATAGAGCTTTAAAGATTTTATGCTGTATGATGAAGTTATTATTAAAAATATGGGCGACTGACGAATTTTATAGGAAAAAATATTTATACCAAATATCTAAGTCACGTTTTATACTTATATCTTTGATATTAGCTTAAGTCAACATAGCCAGTACAACTTGAGCGAAACTTCAAGAAAGGTAAACAATACATGACGGCGTTAATGTACGTGTTTTAATATTATATTTGTAATCAAGCAACGCGAAAGATTCAAAGTTAGTGTAGCTCTTAGATAGTTATGATTTGTATAAGTTCCGCGTATTAAATTGTTTGTAGAATCATTTAAATAACGGATGATTTAAATCAAAAGTATGGTATTGTGACCTTGGTATGGGATAGATATGAGAAAATTGTTTCAACATTGAACTATTAAATCTGCAGTTAATGTTTTGTAATCTTTTTAATATTTCTATTACGTAATAAAATTTAACAAACTAATGAATTTAAAATCCACTTTATATTTACAGTATGTACTATTTAAAGTATTATAGCATTTAATTATACAATATTAACATATTTGAAAAATATATATTTTATTTTTTGGTTAATTTCTTATGAAATATTTTCTTTCCCCCTATGATACTAAGTTCAATCCTAGCTTAACCCTCTCTTTAAGAAGTGCTCAACAGGCTCTCAATTCTGCAAAGAAGAAAAAAAAACGTCAAAATACTGGGTTCGTTCATTATTTGTCATAAGTAAAATAGAAAATAGAACTTCTTTCCCAATACTGACAATGTCAAAGGATTGAGATAATTTTGGAATTTTTTTTATTATACTGCAATCAATATAATTTTTATTTTCATAATGAATATTCGAACCACAAGAACAGGAAGGGCCTAATAATTTAATTTATTTTATATGTCTTTATATAAATATGTGTGAAATAAGGAAAACTTTCTACATGTTGTCGAGGGTTCTTTATTAATAGCATTAATATACATTCTGCATCTCGAATCATTTATAGCCAAATCGATAACTTTAACGTCGGAATTGACTTTGCATAACATATGCGAATGAACTTGGAACTGCATCAAATCGCGAAGTAATTTACAGTGTAGTTTAATTTAAAGTAAAGCAAGAACATACATTACAACTCTGTCTAAGATCCTGGAAGCGATAACAGTTCGACCGTGATGCTTAATCGTCCGAAATTTATATAAAATTAAACAATACAAGCTTTTTTTTTTCATGGATAAAATCATTTTTCATAGTTAAATATAATTTTATTATTATCTTACTTTTTACCATAGAACAGTCGAAAATATGAATAAACAATTTGTATAATCAATACAAACAAAAACTCTTCTAATACAACTTTCACAAGAACTGCTTATTTAAAGGTATTTTTTCCTTCAAAATTTCGATACAGAAATTATGTTTGAAATTGTTATTTGTAACGTATTTAACGATTGATTGTAGTAAATGTTTTTTATAAAGATTTAAACGAAAATTCATTAAGTTTATCTGAATAGTGTACCCAAATTGACGAAGAGTTACCAATTGGATGGCTGTGATGAATAGAACATTTGATATCATGATTGACATTGAACTAATTGAATTGCTTACTTCTGGAAATAGAATAACTATTATTAAAATTTCAACTTAATAGTTTCTTGTGATACTTCATTTTAAAGACGATAATTGTATTTTCTTTAGTACTGAAGTGATACTCATCTTTAGATACAATATTTTTGCATAGCTTTAGATTATTCATTATGGGTTTGTAAGGTCATTTGAAAGTGTTTATATCTATTTAATTTGATGTCGTTGTAAGTACAACTTTTTCTCACATCCATAAGATTTTCAACTATAAAAAAAATATGCAATTTTTAACGCAACGTTACTTAAGACCCTATACTAAAATTAATATACATAGTATTCGCTTGTGAATTTTAAAGTACATATATTTACAAAAATATCATCTAACCAGGATGTCGTTGAAATTTTTGAGGGATTTCATATATGCTGTAACCCATATATTGGAGATTACCGTTTACTTTCGACAAGTTCCACCTATCATTGATGTATCACATTTGTCATACATTTACGATTTTACGACACACACTTTTACGACTATTCGAAATAAAGGTTTTTAACATGAAAAAATTTAAAGCATTGTCACATATTTAAATTTAAAACATGTGTTGGTTACTTATTTATATCAACTATACTACTCAAATATAGGCTACAGTAATATTTTCTGTTAAAAGTGTAAATGGTACCTTAAATTTTACCGCCATATTCTAACGTTTAAATCCCGTACACGAGTTTGAGGTTCTATTTGCCAGGCATTTGAAATATTTTGCATATTCCAAGACTTCAGTGGATACGCTTGTATGTATAATATGGGCTTGGGCTTACAGGCTAAAATTCTCTATGAATTATTCCATGACTACCTATTCTTTTTTGTTATTTTATGATACTTTTAAATACGCTAGCAAAATACGTATCTGGTACATTTTTAAATTACTCTAAACGAAATGGAGTGGAGACTAGTTTTTCTTTCTAAGAGTTAAAACACTTTTGAATTCATAATATTATATTGACTGTAGCGGATAAAACTAAGTCTATAAAAGCTTTTGTCATACCGCTTTAAGTTGATCTCGTCTTGTAGATACTTCTTAGCTTTAGAGCGTTTTATTTGAAATGCAGGCTACATTTTCCAATAAAACCTATATTCTCTGAAATAAAACCTTTATATATGTGTAGTGTAGGTGAATAAGTTTTAGATTATTGTTTGATGTAAGCCCTAAAAGTTTTTTATTTCTGTAACTAAAATTAATTTATTATCAGTAACTTGGCTATTCGTATTGTAGGGTAGTATGCAAACATATGTGAAGATGAAATTAGTCTCGTTTGAACCTTAGTTTAACAATTATCTGATGCTATAACTTAGTTGTACGCAAATTGCACCAACACTCCAGAGTTTAAACGACGACGACACTTTAATATCAACATTCAAGATTTCATGTTCAAATCGTTTTTGGCAAAGCGAAATCGATGATCGTCGGCTTGCAATAATCATTTCGGGTGCTCGGTGTTGCATATTTTGGAAATCAGATTTCACTCTGTGAACATTCGATTAAACGTTAAATTCACCAAACTATTTACTCATCGCTTTATCGGCTTTCGGCGACGAAATTCAGATTGATTAATAAATATAACAATTCGATATTTTCCTTCAAAAAATCTTTAAATGTAGGTAGGTCAATGTTATAACAATAAAAACTGAACTTAAAAAAATATCAACGTACTTGAATTATTTTAGAATTGTATGAGACAACTCAGATCAGATATCACTAAGTAATCCTAAAGAGATTAATGTTCCACTCAAAGTTCTATTCGGATGCAGTCGGACGGCAAACGTGATTAGGTTGAAGAGAATGTTTCACTTTGAGGAACGAAATTCGCCCGCTATTATATTAAAGCAATTCACAACTTTCCAGAAAATCGCTCCCTTACTGTGCAATTTTTGGTTGGCAGTGACAAACATAATTACGAATCTGCCTAGACAATTGCTCATTATTACTTCTTCGCTTTCTCACAGACAGATTCCATTTAAATACTAATAACGAAATTAGCGATTAAAACGCTACTATGCACAAACATGTTATTCTTGTAGTATTTATTTGTTTAAATTATTATAAAATATATGAGGATATACTTAAACGTGAAATAGATTATTAAATGAGTAATAAAGAAAGCCTTTCTTTTCAACAATGTCTTTTGTCAGAGGTAACCAGAATTCGAAGGGGAATAGAGAAACTAAATCCGCAATATCTAAAATTCCCGGTGTGAATAGTTCCTGAGTATCATCAAAATTTAAATAATCACTGAGTCGACGAAAAAGATCCAGTTTAGAGAACGAAATTACATTTATTTAGTAGGACACCTTCAAGTAGTCCAAAGTAATATTTCTAACTGTCTAAATTATACGAGTACACGACACATGAGATTTGCCACTGTTACCGGGTTTAATAATTATTATTAATGAAGAGAGACTATTTTTTGTATTCACCTTAAAAACCATATAAAATCGTTTGAATATATATCATATTTGCCAACATGTTTTCAAAGTCGTCAACCTTTTAATATAACATAACAGTCCCCAAATACTTTAATTCTCCTTGTCCACGCGATCAAAACGATTTGTCGGAATGATTTCTTATTTTGAGGGGTATATATAAAACTGCATAGTACCCAAATAGTTATAGATCGTGGAAGTCATTTTTGACAAATCATTTTAATGATATATTAAATATTTGTTCTATATTCCTTTGTTAAAATTATTACGATAAGAACAAAGATTGTGAAGGAATAAACTCTGTAACCATTTAAAATTTCGTGAACTATAAAACTCAGAATAAGTGGACAGCCTACATATCACTCTAAACGTTTGTCCAACTGCAACTTAAAGCTTTTATGGTTACAGGCTTAAGCGTTTTATTTTAATACCCTTAGAGGTAGAATATCGTTATTTTTACTGTAAAGTTAGTAGTTAAGTATTGTTTTGTCCCCCGCTTATGCCATTTTATGTCTTTTGTAAAATTGGTATTATCGTACTTTCTTTATAAATTTATGAAATTTTGGGAAGTTTTATCCTTATAATTCTATATATTTGATAGAATGTGAACTTAATATTTCGTTCCGAAATAAGCTTATGAATTAAATCAGTATCGAAATAGAACGTTTGCAAAAGAACCCGAAAATTTCTAATGACGCTAAAAATTCAAATGGGTTATGAAGAAACTTATATTATTAGTTTGAGTCTTTTAATCAGATTGCATTCCAAACTATATATAAAACAGCCGAATTCCTAAAGTTATTGGAATGTTAGTATTTTCTTTGTACGTAAAATGAACACGATACTTTCTTTGTAATATCTTACAATAGAAAACTTCTTAAAACACGATGTTTTGTTGAACAAAATATTATGTCAATACAAAAAAATATATGCAGATAAAGAATAGACTTAATATTGAACTTCAAACTATAGTTATGATTAGGTTAAATTATTTTTTAAATACGAAAGGGTGCAAGAACTTTATTAAATGACAAACAATCGCATGTCTACGTTTTTTGACTTCTATTGCTCGTCGCATGTTCGCACGCGTCACGCTACAATCCTACGTACAACCAATTAACGATCCGACTATTTGTTTTTTGGAAAGAAATACAACTAATTAGAAACCGGGATGATAAGTTGTTACATTAAAAACCAACTCCAGACGTTCGGAAACCAACCTCTAGATATAATCTAATAAATAATGTCATAAACGGTAATAAAACAATATTTCCGAACAGTACTGAACCAAAACCTGATTAAAATTTACTTTGTTCATTTCAACAACAAACTAACAACGAGGTTGTGACCACGCTTGTGCAGTCTTTTGAATATTTAAAAACTTGATACACATTTCAAGAACATTTACTTTATATGTAATTTTGTTTCGAATTTGTTTTGTTTGTTACAAATAGGATAGCGATAGTCGTGAATTGTTTTAGTTCTAGATTTATAGCTATTGTTTTCATTATATAGTTGGTTGGTTTTTCAATAATTGTGATCTAATAAAGCTAAGCTTGAACGCAGTACTTATTGAATTACATACTATTTTTAAAGCACTATCGTTCTAGTCGATCCTAAGTGTGGTTTTATATGGTTATAAAGTTCTATCGTTTTCTTTGCTTTACTATAAAATTTATACAGCTTTTATAATTTAACGTATACATTTTAGTAATTACTATAATAGTAACTATTATAAAAATCCTTATAAGATATAATATTATATTTATCAAACCTTAATATTGTGGATGAATAAATAATTTTTCCCTGAAAAGAATGAAGAATCTCTTCAATATATACTTAATACAAGTGCGCTCTAAGCCCTTATGTATCATCAAAACGCCAATATTATTCCCATTTTATTTCTTTTGTAACAGTGTTCGTCAAGGCATTAGTTACATCTGAAGAGCTGCCAACCTTACAATTTATTGATTTTGAACCCAAATAATCTCAAAGAATCGTACGTAACTTCTTTTTAATACAAATTATTACTTTAAATGTTGTGTTAATTTCAAAATCTGCTGAAACTTTAAATACATAGGTGTGAGGTCTGTCATTTACCTTTATTATTATAAAACCATAAATATAAAAGAAAACTAAAAATAGACTTTTTACAAACGACATAATATATAGATTTATTTGACATATTTACATTTGAAATCAATATATAATTTATCGAAGCGAAGTGTAAAACGTGGATAAAAATAAAAGAATATTTTTATAGGAGTCGGTTTAATGTCAATGGAGGAAATACCATGATTTCAGGAAACGTATCCCCTGCGCTGAGCGTAATGGGGGAACAGCAAGAGAATAGGGTTACCAAGAATCCAATTTGAATATGGATAATCCCCATTATACTTGCTAAATGCTTTGTTTGTCCTACAATACAGACCTTCATTTTAACTAAATCATTTTGTTACGAAATATAACCGTCTTGAGGACAAAAAGTTAGAACAAGTGAGATACAATTTAACTAAACTATATGTAATGACAGTCTTACTTGCTGTACGTTATATGATGGAACCAAGAAGTCGTATTTCGAGAAACAACTCGCCCACTACAGCTAAGACGATTGATCTTGAAAAATACCTTACTAGCATTTATTCAATTCATTTTTGTCTCCCTTTTGAGCTAGGACTGCGTAACAATCCCACGTGCAATAACGATACAGAGCCATAACCTTTATGCTTTCTAAATGTTTCAGTATCACTTCGAATTCGAGTCATTTATATTATTATGATATGGACTTAAATTTTACGGTATTTTTTATGAATTCTCATTAAAAATAATATAATCTTTGATATGTATTTTGTATATAGTATTGAATAACATCTCGTGAATTAGACAAGAGTATAATTGTATTTAGTCTGCATAATTGTTACATAATTAAATGGTATTCCCAAAAACGGCCACCCTGTTGTCATACATTTGTTAATTCTCCTTTTATAATACATTCTGGAGATAAAGTTTTATAATAATAAAAGTTTTAAGAAATTATATTAGTTCTTAGGCTTTTCCATGGTGCTTGTAAGAATTTTTTCAATTGAAGAGAACAATAAATCGTATATTCTTAATATTTTGTTTTATATTATATATAAATGTTTGTTTTTCATATTATTCGCAGGCATTTAAAACAATATTTTTGCAATCCATCATCTAAAGCTTCATCATCAATTAATTTCATAGTAATCCAACTCCATAAATATTCATATATGTAGCTTCAATATATAGCTTTTATATGTTACAAAGTGAAACTCCAAAACGTACTTTGAACCTGCTACTAACAGCTGTATGATCTCTCGTTACTTTTACTTTTTCAATTCGACAGATGCTGTTACCACATAACAAACTAAGCCGCGATCGATATGAAATATCAAACGCGGCAAAGAACTCAAAAATAAAAATACACATGTAGTTATAATTACAACAATCGACTTATGACGAGATACAATAATATAATTGTGATTATTAGAAAGTACTATACCAATGAATGCGTCCAAATTTTTCGAATTAGATAAACAATTTTTCATAGTATATATGTAGAGAGACGCTCGCGGGTGATGAGATGATAGTTGTAACTTTGGGTTACGGTGATGTCATGACTATGGGTATTTGATTTTCGGGTATGTTGTAACGTCAGCATTATGGCCGCTGTAGCCGGCCTGTATGGACTTGGTGACGAACAGCGTGGGAGACATCGCCGTGGTCAAACAAACGCAGAGCGCTCCGAATCCAGGGATGATAATACAGAGGCGTGAGTATATTGACTTTGAACATCATGACACACATAAACATATATCCTTTACACTGGAAATATTACTAAGAAATTTGAAGCGTTTCATTTCCTAACACACATCTTTCTTTCTTTCTTCTGTAGCATAAATTAACTTAAGCTGTACCCCATTTAGCACTGTAATTTGTTAGTACGATAATTATTTTATAAGGAAAACGTTTAACAAGTTAAAGATTATTTTTTTATCAATATGTAATAAGCCCTTCTATATACTCCCAAAACTAGAATGTTTTTATTTGAACATTTTCTTCTCTCTGAATTGAGTACCCTTTAAACTAAAGTAGGACTAAAGTCCTTTACCACCTTTCAGAACAGACAATATATTTTATATTAAGTAACTTAGTTTTAAATGTAACATATTTTATTGCAATTAATATGCATTAGTTTGATGTATCTGTAATCAACTTACGGATCAATTTTCAATTTACTCCGCTTAAAATATTCAGACGTTTAAACAACGCGACCATGTGTGAATATTCCGAGGAAATAACGCTATAACTAAAATTTGCATATCTTTGCCGAAAGACAGGTAGGGTTTTTTTTTACTTTTTGGAAAATAATTCGACCTTGTTTTTGAACTTATAACGTCTAATTTCATAGGTGAATTTAAAATGACTGTTAATATTATTCATATTATAACGACAAAATAATTTATATATTTTATTATTTTCGTCTAAATCATCGCATTAAAATCTTATTAATAATAAGCTTTATAGGTATTAAAGAGGGTTATAACCCAAAATACGTAACAATGGGATAACTCCAGCCGGAATAAACATATAACAGTGCCCAAGGCTGAATCCGATTCGAATTATCTACAAACCTGCTCTTACCTGGGATTACATGAAAGACATAAATTATACCTTTGAAGCTTTTAAATATAACATAATAATATAATAAAATATATAAAAATGGATAAGTTGGTACAATGGATTTTTCTTATAAAGAAGAAAAAGCGCTTATTCATTCGTTCCAAGATTACAATTGAGTACATAAAACACAATATATAAATTTAAAACAGAAATTATATAACATATTTAATGAAAAAAGCAATGTTGCATTGTCATATAAAAACAAGCAGGCACATATTGCGAGAGCACTTTATATCGCTTTGCATACCGACGTCACGTGTAAATGGTTAGCGTTTATGTTTAGTATCGGTCTAGTTTTAAATGTAACAGTTTGATATTAAATAACTTTGATTTAATTATAAAATTATACTAAAAAAACATCTGAGAGGATAGTTTGAGGAAAACAATCGGTTGTTTAATAAAAAAACTACCGCAGTTTGAAGTGAACGAGAAAGTTTAGAGGTGAAATTTTAAACTGCTGTTTTCTATGAACCAGAAAGTTTGGCTGACTTTAAAAGTTGGTACAGCATGTGTTGAGAAGCTGTACACTTCGATGTATCGATGGAAAATATATATCTATTACTTTGCAAATAATATCATTAACGAAGTCTATTTACTACGTTAAGCAAAATTCGTTTCACCTTATTGTTTCAGAATAACCAAATTTCACTAAGTTAAACCAGCGTAACAGTTATTAACAGTTTGCATGTGGTAAAACTAAAACAGGACAATACTGAAAATGTAGTACGTGGGATGAAAAATGTCTTCATATACCCTACTATGAAATCTGTAAAACGCTTTCATTTCCACTGAATTTTTTTGGAAGCATTTGTAATTCATAAACCTGACCTATACAAGAAGTTTATTTCTCCAATACAGTTTTCTGTGCTAACAAGATTAATTGCTTAATACACACCAATGATATGAAACTAATATTATTTGGATATACTACCCGACGAGATCACGGTTGCTGAAAAGTAGCCGAAACGTCGGGAGTACGTAGTTTTTATCAAAAATAAACTCGCATAGTATATCCGCAAAATATAATTTCCATTTAAAGGACTTGCGAAGGTCTCAGATCTCATTATGGTATGGTTTTAACTATTTAACCACAGTACAGTGGAGACAGAACATAAGAATATATAAAATTTTAATGTTTTTAAGTTGTATCAGTTTTGTATTTACACGTGAAATTGGTAGTTGCGGTCCCTGATAATCCAATCGAACGATCAACACACCTGAAATATTGATATTGAGTGTTAATTATATCTACTTATATATTATATTCAATGAAACTCATGAATATGAGAGTCATTAAGTCAATTGCCTCGCGTATGATGTTCATTTTTATCCACTTTTATTCCTATATAAATAACTGCGTAATATAAAATATTTTTGGTATATAAGCTAATTAGAAGGTCAGGAATGATATACATATAGTATGTGAAAAGAATTGTGTATTTGGATATATGATTCTTTTGCAGTAGAGTTGGCAGCAGGTGCCAGTATATACATATTTGTAAATATATATACTAGAAGACCTGGCGAACTTTGTATCGCCCTATAATCAAGAAATATCTGTTACTTTTTTTTATTTATATTTTT